>JAVJIF010028651.1:0-93928 GCA_038442645.1 Agave tequilana
AAAATTCGTGCCGGAAGGTAAGATTCACATCCAATTTGCTTAGTTCCCCTCTCCATTTATTTATGTATTTCCTCTCCTTGTCCATGCCAAATGGCAAAGGATGGGAGAAGCCATCCCCTATTTATCTGGTCATGGCTTTCTTTTTTTTTTTCCTTTTTTTCCTTTTTAATCTCGGTTTACTTTTTGAGAAGTTTTTCATGTACTACAAATTTGGTACTGCTTTGGTACTAATGAAGTCCGGCATGCGGGACCCACCCCATGAAGTGGAAGCAGGTCCCACATGTCAGCTTGGAGTAGTACTATAGTAGTGTCATATCCCTAGTACAGTTAGTATTACTCATGAAGAGGTTGATGCAAATACCTGGAATTTCTCCACTTGAGGTTGATGCAAATACCTGAATATTGACAGCCCTGGGGAGGAGATGGCACTGGTGGACCATCTGAAAGGCATGGGTCTATCTGCCGGTGCTCAGCGAGAGCTTAAATCCCTGGTAGTAGCTCTTCTGATGCTAGGGAAGGAAAACTGCTCGGAAGCTGCAGCAGGTGGCGGATACCTTCCAACTATCTCAAGAGGCAGCCGTGAAACTGGCTGAAGATACAATAACCAGCACGTCCACAGATGAAAGCACACAAACTTTGGAGCATTACAAGAAAAATTAAGAGAGCTGCCCCATTCTCGAGTTCTTTCTTGGCAATCCAAAGTTCTACTCTCACTGTAGCAGGTAATCGCACTTGAAAACCACAACAGTCGGTTAGGTTAAATTGTTAACGTATTCATGCTTAATGATTAAAATATCTTCAGATACGGTACAGATGGTGTAGTGTTTGTATTGTTGGGGGACATAGACTTGCTTGTGATTGTTGGTGAGTGTAGGATACGTATACTTCATCTTCTGTCCAAAGAATGTTTCGATATTGATTTATGGATGCCTGAATGCAGTACATGTTATGTACAAAACAGTTAGTAGACTGGATTATTGACAAGGTTGCCTTTTGTCGTTTGATTTCTTCTGTTGAGTAGAGTTTTCATCGCCGGGTAAAATGAGCACTTCACTCAGTTGGATGCAAGTGATTGATTGGGCCAGTAGCGCACAGGTGTGACTCAATTAGAAGTTAACAATCTTGAAACGCAAGGGACATGCAGATTTGATTTCTCTTCTGTTGATGTTTACGTTATCTTGGGATATCAGCGTGTTTCATGCGCTTATTCTTTTTCAGCGTGCATGTGATTCACACGTGTCAATACAGGCTGCACAAGAGTTTGCATTATAACAGGAGATAAAGAGACAGAGAAAGAGAGAGAGTATCCTGTGGTTGAACTCAACCAAAAGCTGACAGTCATGAGACACGCATGAATCATTTTTTTGCCTTTATTTTTTTTTCTCTTTTTAAATAATGGCCATGTCTCTGTCTTCAATTTGAAACCTCAAATCATTTAATCTTGCATCTTTACAAACTTCTGGAAAGTCACCGTGAGCTTTTATCCTTTGTAGGGCTTCCTTTATATGTTCTCCTTGTGAATTGACTCTTTCAGTAACTTGGAATCGACCTAATATGACAAGTCCAATCTCAGATCAACCCATGTCAGAGCTAAAAAAATCAAGGAATTCGTGAAAATTCATGGAAACAAACAGGCTGAAGAACTGACTCAATGGTAAAGTGAAAATTAGATTATGACCTCACGAGAGATCCAAGTTCAAGGCAGTCTTTTTGTTAATTTGGGTGCGATCATACCAGCAGTAATGTACCGAATCTCATAAGTCTTTCGTTAATTTTATTTAATAAACAAAAGTTGGATGGTACGTGAAGAATTTTGTACTCTACAGGCTATCCCTGCCAAATGCTATCCTTGCGCTGCACTCCTCTCAAAGAAAAGGAAAAAAAGAAAAATTTCCTCTTTCTTGTTGCATGAACTCTGAGCACTGCAATTTGTTGCCTAATGCCCATGACCATTATCCTCTCCTCATAAATGCTTTTAACTAACTTCAAAGACTACCATTAAATTGGAATTCTAGTCAATATTCTCGTCCAAGAAATTTCACTAGAAATGCATGCAAAACTCTAGCTGGAGTTGGCTAGGAGAGCAAGAAGAAGTGCTGCAATTTGCAACAATTAGAGTGAGGTCCATCAATTTGTGTTATGTTTTGGGTAGCGTGGGAAAACTCATTTCTCACTTTCCGTGTTTGTTTGGCACGAGAAAGGATATTTTCTTTTTCTCTTTTATTACATTACTATTTTCTTACTTACATGGTACTATAGTTAATTTTGTGATCATATAGATGTCACTTATAATAAGTTGTAGTTCAAACAGTTAATTTTGTGGTCACGTAAATCTCACTTGCAGTCTAACTACACTTAAAAAAAATCTTCATGAGTAATATTTATTTTAATATTATTTTATATTTAGTTTTGTGATCAACTTTTTCATTTTCATTTTGACATTACTAATCAAATACCAGAAAGCACAATATATTTTCTCACTTACACTTTAACATTACAACCAAATACCGAAAAACCTACTTGTAAAATCTCAATTTTCTATCTTTTCCTCCCATTTCTCTCTTATATATTTTCCTCCTACTTACACAAATCAAACATGCCAATTTTTCATCAACAATAGATTTAAATCTCCACCTAGCTTGAAAAACACACGTCATATTAAATCTCATCTATAAAAAATCAGAAAAACGGGTCTTAATTTATTTTTAAATTAGAAAGATATAAAGAAGCTAAAACTGATTTTTTTTTTTTCAATTTTTAAAACTATTAGAAAATTTTCTATTATCTAATCCAATACACAAACTCATCATCCAACTGCTGAAGGAATTTCTCCAATATAGAAATTCTCACCTGACCATAACTATCCAATAAATCAAGTTGAGTTTTATATAGTAATAATTTATTTACAACAATAATAATTGAATATCAACCGAATATCTATAAATTTAAAAAGAAAGAGTTTTTAAGAAAATGACCCATAACCTCTGCTACCAAAACACAGCAAAAATTGATGGCCCTCAATGTGAACTGTTGAGCATTTGCTAGAGTTGGAATTCTGAATTTTGATTTTTTTTATTAATTTTAATTTTATCTTTTTTTTAACAAAAAAAAGTCAAAAAAAAAAACATCGCCCACGACAACAGCGTGCATTTTTTTGTTGAACCGACCCGCAATCGGCTCTTCAACCATAAATAACTTGCTCTTATTCATAAACTCGCTCTTTCTCTCTCTCGCTCTCTTCGCGCTATTTTCTTAGCCTTTTTCTTGTTTTCAAAGGAGTTAGAGATGGTGGGTATCTTCTCTCAGATAACGGGTCTGCCCGGTCCAAGCGGGTTCGGATCCGCATCCACGGCGGAGCAGGTCACCGAGCACATTGACGCCACCAGCTCACCGCCGTCATCACCGGTTTGCTCTTGTTTTCTTCGGATACTTGAAATATTGAAATAGACTTCCTTTTTTTAATGGATTCTTGATTTCTTTCACTTCTTACATGTTTTTTTATTTTTATTTTGGTTCCTAAATTATTAACTTTGAAAGATTTATTATTCTTTTTTGAAGTAAGATGGTTCTTCTTTTTATTAAAGAGAAATTAATGAAATAAACGGACAAAGTAAAATAGCTTTCTAGATTTTTATTAATTTCTTATGTTTTCTAAATTGTAGATTTACTACTAACTTTATATCTAGAATATTATATTCTCTTCTTTTTCAATTGTATGTTCGAGTCAATCTAGCTTTTTAGGATTGGCTGACTACAGTTTATTGAAACAATAGTCACGGATCTCACTTTGTTTTGTTCTTTCAGATTTTGTTGACTAAAATAAAATAAATAAAATAAATAAGGAAAATTCCTTACAGTCATCTACTTTGCTTCTTAATAAAAAAAAATCAGCTTCATAATTTTATTCAATACAGCCTCATTCACGTCAACATAAATTAATTTATCTCAACTATCACTTCTTTATATATTTTTATTTTTTTATCCTTCCCCATCGCCCCCCAGCGTTACTCTCCTCTCAACCCTAACACGACGCAGGTCACCGTGAGGGTTGGAAGGGGGCGGACAACTCCCTCCTAGGGGTCTGAGAGGGCAGAGTCGCTGGACTAATTTTTTTTTTAAGATCGACCTTTTGCAGATCTTGTTTGCTCGTACTCGTGATTAGTTTTGTTTGTGTTTGTGATTGATGTGATACTCAGCTCTAAAAAATATTGACATCATTCGATGCCGGTGATCGGGGTTTACTGATGATGGCGATGTTGATCTGAGAATTGTGACTCATGATTGAAGTCCTATGTGAGGACTGCGACTATGATCGCAGTTTTTTTTATTAATTGAAAATTAGGGTATTTTATGAGGACTGCGATGAGTGCCACAGTTTCAATATAGGCTGAGAAATTGTATTTTTGTGAGGATTAGGCAGTCTTATAAAAACTCAGGAACATGTTCAGATAAAGCTAAAAAATAAGGCATTATTTTTGTGAAAACGGATCATGTTCGTAGTCTTAATAAAAACTCAGAAATATGTTTTTTTTTTTTTTGTGAGAGCTGTGATCATAGTCGCAGTCCTAAAAATTTACTTATAAAAAAGATAAGATTGTGATCATGATCGCAGTCCTCAGAAATATATGATATTTTTGTGAGGATTATAATCATGATTGTAGTCCTCAGAAATAGAGCATTTTTATGAGGACTTATGATCACAGTCACAATTTTCAGAAATATGTTATTTTTATGAGCCCTAGAAACAGGATTCTTTATGAAGACTGCGATCATGATCGTAATCTTCTATATTTTCGAAGCGGTCCACTTTTTGAAGCAATTACTGCGAGACATTTTTATTTTTCGCTGCTGAGGAGCGCTTTTACGTTTGACACGGGAGACATGCAATGGTTTTAATAAAAAGCTGACTCTAGTGAATAAAAATTATAAAGCTGAGTTTTTTCTAATTATGATTTAACATGTGAGGCTACAGTAAAATGCCTCATAAATAAACTGGTCATTTTGGCTTACGTTTTTTAGCATTTTTTTTGCACGTATTTAAATTACCCTTTTTTGGGGATTTTATATATTTGTCTAATTTATCTGAAATCTCTTGTCTCAGTATTGTAGTTTTTCTCAGGATCTTTCTGTCTATTTCAAACGTTTGAATTCTTGACTCTCTGATTGGATTTCCTTGTTCCTCTTATCTGACAAGATGGTACTTTTATTTTTTTAAGTTATTTGAACCCCAACACCCCACACCCCCCCCCCCCCCCCCCAAACCACTTGAGGTGTTATGTTGTCAGCTTACATTTTATCATGTAGGTTGGTAGTCCAATTCATATACTTAAAATCTGGGACCACTAAAAATAAAACAATTTTTTTCCAATTATTTTCTCGTTGAGCCTTCAATTAAATTTAGTTTGGCATCATTTTCATTTTTCACTGTCCACAACTGCAATGCCCCAAAACTGATTGAATTGGTTGGTACCTCGGACCCTTTGATTTGATTCTCACACCAACAATATTCAGGAGGAGCCAGTGGAATTGGCGCAGAGACTGCCAGAGTCTTTGCACTCCGCGGCGCCCATGTCATCATTGCTGCCAGGAATCTGGATGCTGCGAATTCCACGAAGCAGCTCATTCTGAAGAGCAATCCTGCAGCCCGTATTGATGTGCTGAAGCTCGATCTCAGCTCACTGAAGTCTGTACTGAAATTTGCAGATGATTTCTATGCGATGGACCTCCCACTTAATGTCTTGATGTAATTTTCATCGCTCCTCTTGTTAATTACCTCGGTGATACTCTGATTTCTTCGCGCTGAATATGAATCCTGTCTCTGTTTTGTTTTTTAGAAACAATGCTGGTGTTATGTTCTGCCCGTATCAGCTTTCGGAAGATGGTATCGAGATGCAGTTTGCTACCAATTATCTCGGTATTGTGCATTGCCCACTTTTATTCCTGCTAAATTTATGGAGTTTGAATTTTTTTTTTTTTTGTTTGTATATTGTATACAAATACATGCAGATATATATATATTCTGATGAGATATTGAAGCCCCACATCTCTTTTTCAGTTCGATTTATTTTTTGTGATACTTGCAATTTCTTATTGTCAGGTCATTTCTTGCTGACCAAGCTTCTTCTTGAGAAAATGAAAAGCACGGCGAAGGACTCAGGAATTCAGGGTCGCATTGTGAATCTGTCATCAATTGCGCACCTTCATACTTATGAAGAAGGAATTCGGTTTGACATGATCAACAATGAGGATGGGTATGCCATCACATCAGCTAGCTAAATTTCTTTAACATCTAATTCTTGTGCGTGGTTTGTGATATTGATGTATTTTCTTTCCCTTCTTATTTATATCTCAGATACAACGATAAAAAGGCATACGGACAATCCAAGCTAGCAAACATACTGCACGCAAATGAACAGTCTAGGCGCCTGAAGGTAATGATACTATCATATTTGCTATACTGAACTTCGCATCTGCCATAGATTTTGATTTGTCATTGATCTGGAAAAAATATATGCCAGAAAAAGGATGGATGTCATTGTACTTGTAGTAATACAATTGAATGTTCATAAATTGCATGAGTACTTTTACTTTACTTGGATTAAAGTTCACCACTGGTATTCAAACTTGACACATGATTAATAAACAATTGTTCCGATTTTAACTGTTCTTAGTGTCATTTATTCCCCTTTGTGTTCTTCATGCTTCTTTTTTCTCTTGTTATGTGATTCTTCTTTCTTTTTCATGTGTTTGAGTTCCTGTAATTCGTCCGTTTAAGTTACAAATCAACATAAGCATTTGATTTGTTTCTCTAAACAAAACAATATGCATTTTGTTCACTTAATGTTTTTGTCCAAAGCCATATATATCTAGGAACATACTATTTGTAGCAATTCTGATCACTCCATGCAAGTTAACGGTACTTTAAAAGCCTAGGCATTTATAAGCAACATTTCATGATTATCGGTATCATAATTTTTATCTGTACAGCATGTTATGTATTTTTACTTTGATACGATATGTTCACAGGCTGTCATGCAAAGATTAAAGTTCAACTCATGTTTATTGCTGTACAATATTTAGTGTTCCTGTATTCCTTTAAAAAAAATGATGAATTCCCTGGACCTAAATGTACAATACTTGAATCCCCTATTGAAGACTCTTTCTGAAACTTAAAAATGTACTAATTTAAAGCATCCTAACCACAAGTACTAATTGTTTTTAAATAGAGAATTTTAAGAGAAAATCTATGCATCTATGATGCACCAGAGAACTAGATTAGAAGCTTTAAGCAGATGAAAGAAACCCATTGTATGATGATATACTTCAAAATTTATTCTGAAATAACACGAGGTATCTAGTCACCCAAATTTTCATGAAGGTGAAGAAAACTCTGGATCAAATCTTGTGACATGATGCACACAGTTACAGAATTATATTCTGAAATATAGACCTGACTTTACATTGCCTCTGCACGACCTTAGTACTTGATGGATTTCGATGATCCAATTGATTCGTTTCTGTTGCAGAAACAAAAAAAACCATATAAATTAGTTAGGAAGTATGTTTGATTGATCTATATTTCCGAACAAAAAAAAAAAGATTATTCCGATCCCCTGTAGTGAATTTGTTATATTTTTGACATATTTGATTTGTTAGCATTCTTTCTTGCGACATTAATCTGCATGTTTCATCTTATTTCTCTTCACATAAATAGTATGCACTCATTTATGAGAAACATTCTCCATTATTCTTGACGTATAACGATCGAGTCAAATCTGTACAGAAAAATACAGAAGTTTAGAACAATGCTAGGTCCTTAATGCTACCGTGCAGTTTAGGGCTAACGGGTCGTGATCTACAGGGAGAGACAGCGATGAAAGCATTGTATAAGTTTTCTTCCTAATTTACTATACCGGTTAAATATCTTCTTTGTTTTAAAAGAAAAGAAAAGAAAGATTAATCCAAATTAGAAGGAAAGCAGAAGGTAGAAGAAGGAAATGGTATTGGTGTTTTGATTACTAAGTTAAAAAGAAAGAAAATAACAAGAAAAAATAGAACATACCTTGAGTAATTAAAGGAAAGTAGCGATCAATTAAGTTGAGTAACGATGAAGAGAAGTGGTATAATTCTATTGGATGTTACTCTCATATAACTATTTTTAAAAAAGAATATATCTAGTGTCACTCTAAATATAGTTCTTCCTCTCTTTTCTGTCATGAAACTTTCCCTAATTCAAGCTATAAAGAAGACATGATTAAAAAGAAAGTATACAGAAAACAAATAAAAGTAAACAGAGCAATTGAAGTAAGTAAAATAAAAAAGAGATAAATTGAAAAAACAGCACTTTTATTGAGCTGTCACCATCAATTACAAGCACTCCGTCTTTCTTTACAATTCTTTCTCTCAAATTGAAAACTACAACGAAACTTTGGAAAAGGAAAAAAATCCTAATGTAGAACTCTATGCAGAGTTCTTCTGTAGAGTCCTCCCCTCCAGAGTTGTGCCCCTCTCTGCCTTCGAGGTATGCAGATATTTATAGGAGAACAAGCCTGAGGATAGACATACAAAGATAGGAGAACTGGCGCTCCACCAAATTTGAAAGCCAGGCCGCGGAAACGCGGCTTTCCGCAGCAAGATCCTGGCCGTAGGGCCAGGAGCAGGGATCCGTTCGTCCGTTGATTAGTCCTTTATCATTTTATTTTCTTAGATTTGAACATTTGCTTTACATTTGACGATGTATCTCTTTATCCTCAGCAATCCATTTTTCTCTTAAATTTTGATGATATTATCTTATCTAATATATCAAATTTTCAGATAAGATGACTTTTAGAACCTTTGGATTTGAATCGATCCCCTTTCTTTTAAATTTTTAGATTTAATTGGATAAATCTGTAAATCTCTCTCTTTTCTGTCTTAGTTACTCTACACGGCACTACACAGGAAAATACTTTTATTATAAAATAAATACAGAAATGTGACACATTTGATATTAAATATGCATTGTACGTATACGATCACACCCCCATACTTATCTTTTCCTCGTCTTCGAGTAAAACAAAAAAAAACTGAACTAACTTAACTCACTTTCGTAGGAATCACGGTTGCACTTAGCTCGTGTAATAAGCCGTTAAATCTCTAGGTTATCCCTAGAGGAAGAATTTTGCCTCGTAAGAGTTTTCAGTAGATTACACCCATAAAATCCATAAAGAAATAAAAACAAAGTGTTAGTATTTTCGGAAACGCATTTTGAAAAGAAAAAAATATTTGAAGTATTTTTACAGGAATTAAGCAATCTATAGTTATAGGAATACCAAACTATTCATTCCTAAACTTAGGCTTTATTCAAAAACTTGTTATCAATCAAAGTTAGGAATCAAACTGTATTTCTCATCTAATCTATTGTTTTACCCTAAGTCATATGCACATTTGTGACGGTGAAATTTTGACTCGGAATTCTTTAACTCTAACTCTTACACCTTATTTTTTTATATTTTGGTAATATTATCCCTTAATTCTATTCGATTTTATAATCTGCCCATGAAACGAGTTTTTAGTTGGTGACTCTCAAACCGAACGGTCTAAGGTCACTAGGTGAGAAAACACCCCAAAGACTTAAGGATTTGAGCAAACAAGACCACAAAATTAAAGATTTTTATTTATAAGATTGACCGCTTTTAGGCTTAAATACTTATGCTTTATGAGGTACAAATACCCAGCTTAATCAAAGGATTTTTTTTGTATATATATTCTTTTTCTTTTTCTTCATTTTTATTTTTTTATTTTTTATTTTTTATAAAGCATAAGAATCTTTGTTTTTGAACCCTAAGTGCGTACGTGTATAAAATATGCATATTTCATTAAGGTAAAAATCAAGATTAAATTACTTTTCTAATTTTTCTTCCTAACCCTAGAATTTAAATAAATAATCTTATTTTGATCAAGTGTGAGAATCCTAATTATGATTCTCCTATTCCTTAAAATTAACTTAATTTCTTACAAAAAATAGGTCAAAATATTGTTTCTCTTTCAAAAAAATTTTAAAAACAAAAAAATATTATTAGTTTTTTATATATAAAAAGAAAACCTAAACCTGTTATGTTAGAACCCTCCCCCACTCTTATCTTATGCGTTATCCTCAATGTATGAATGAATGAATGAATGCATGAAAAGAAAAAAGGGAAAAAAATTTACCTCCAGGTGGTGGTTCCGGTGGTGATCGGATTGGGCCATGCGTTGCTACCCAATTAAGATAATGTGGTAGTTCACGGAACCCACCTTTATTGACCTCTTTTGTATTTACATATTTACAATCCTAATATGAGTAAGATCATGAAAGGTTCTATTATGAAAATTATTCCCTTTGCATGACTAATCTTGAAAAATCATCACTGAGTCATTATGGTTAATACCTATGTCCAACAAAAGAATGTGACTTGGTGGAATGGTTGACTTGAGTTTAAGAGTGATAGGTTCGGGAACCATTACTAACTCAGGAAATTTAACTTTCGGTTCGAGAGTCGGCTTTGATTCAAGAGTTGAGTCCAAGTCAAAGAACTTAATTTCACATTCTTTTTCCATCAATGAAATGTAACTCTCCAAAAGAGGTGGTTCAATTTTAAAATCTATGAATATAGGAATTAATGTTGGCTCCGGAAATGGATCCAAATTAGGTAAGGATACCAGAGTTAACATAGATTCAAAACTTGAAATTGAATAATAAAGTTGCGGGTCGGGGTCACATTCATATTCAAGTTCAATTTCATTGAAATGAAAACTTACTAATTTGTCAATGGGTTGATATTAGCCAAGTTCAAAGTTTTGTAGTGAAATTGAATCTTGGTCAAAGTATTCAAGATACCATAATTCTTGATTTTCATCAATATGGTTAGAAGTGTCGGGAATAGTCAATGATTGGGTAAGGAGAGTTTCCTCATTCCTACGCATGTTTTCTAATCGACTAAATGTTACTTCTATCATATTGAGAGAATCGCTTTGGAATTGATCTTCATCATATGGTTAGAAGTATCGGGAATACTCAAAGATTGTGTAAGGAGAGTTTCCTCATTCCTACGCTTGTTTTCTAATCGACTAAGTCTTGCTTCTATCATATCGAAAGAATCGCTTTGAAATTGATTCATGGATTCTATACTCTTTTCTAAATCGATATGTTATTCTTATTGTGGTGGGACTTGAAAAATGGAGTATGAATCTTAGACTTGGGAATTTGATTCTGTCGAGATTTGGAGTTGTCGTGTGGATTCAAGAAAGACTTCGAAACTCTTTTCTAAAAAAGATTTCTCTTTATAGGCAGATCTTGATATTGAGTATACGAAGTTGAATGTTGATAAGGTTGTTGATAGTATGACTCAGGGGAGTTTTATTCCCACTGACTCGGTGAAGGTTGGTGATGTTCATTCTAATTTTGTTCATAATATTGAGGTTAGGGTATTTACTGATTCGGATAAGACCAATCTGGCAAACTTGGTTCGTTAAAGTAAGAAATGTCGAGTTGGTAATATCCAAATCAAAAGAGGTCAGTGTAAAGTATAAATTACTATATGCATTAGAATAATTGTAATTGTAATTCATATCACAAAAATGTCAAAAATGAAAACAAAAAACAAACAAATAAACAAAGAAAATTTTAGCCTAAGTTAGAGTAGAACTTAAACCTAGACGACTCCTAACTGGTTAGACTGTTCACGGGGGGTATATTGCATAATATGACCACAAGTTAATCGGCCAGGTAGGAGCAAGATGAGTGGGAGGTATCTGTACTTAAGCAACGGTCTAATTATACCAAACCACTGTTCGTCGAGATTTCGCCTCTCAATCCCTAACCTTTGACACCGATTTGGTAAGAGTCAAATTCTAATTAACTTCTCACTTAAGTCAGTCTCCTATTGAGTCTGAGATGTCCTTAAGGCTAACGTCTATTCAATTTTAAGTTAGGCTGAGTTAGTGAGTGAGAGATAATTTTTAGGCTTAGAAAGGGTAATGACTTCCCTTATTTATAGGATAAACTCTTAATTCGTTTTAGTGCCCGTGTGCAAGTATATATTAAAAATAACACCCAGCAATATCATACAAGTGTGTTCCTAAGCTATATACAATGCAGACGTACATTTGCTCCAGCACTTTTCAATAGTAATTTAAATGTAACGATTTAAACAAATGCTTATAATGCAGTATCTAAATATTTTTTAACGTTAACAAACAACCATATTACTGTTGAGATTAGAACAGTGTGCAAAACATGTTAAATAGGAAAACTATAAACTGAAATAGCTAAATCCTTGAATTTTCAAGTAACCTGCAAGAAACTACAGTTAGTAGTTCACCATAGTTGTGAGCTCTGTTGCTCTGCCTTCTTAGACAGAGACACAGAGTAGCATTATATCCACTGCAACTCCTAGTTGTCAAATATTAGCCCCTGCACATAAAACAAAGAAGAAAAAGTTAAACTGTTTAAAGTAAATCAAAAGAAAGAAAAATTTATCGTCCCTCCCCGACAACGGCACCAAATTATGATCGAGCCAAACCTACACAGAAAAATACAGAAGTTTAGAACAGTGCTAGGTTTTCAATGCTACCGTGCAGCTTAGGGCTAACGGGTTGTGATCCACAGGGAGGACAGCGATGGAAGCATAGTGTAAGTCTTCTTTCTAAGTTACTATACCGTTTAAATATCTTCTTTCTTTTAAAGAGAAGAAAAGAAAAGATTAAGCTAAATTAGAAAGAAAGTGAAAGGTAGAAGAAGAAGATCGTATTGGTATTTTGATTACTAAGTTAAGAAGAAAGAAAATAAACAAGAAAAGAAAGAACATACCTTTGAGTAATTAAAGGAAAGCAAGCGATCAATTAAGTTGAGTAGCGATGAAGAGAAGTGGGATAGTTTCATTGGCTGTCACTCTCAATATAATTATTTTTAAAGAATATTATATCTAGTGTCAATCTAAATATAATTCTTCCTCTTTTTTCTGTCATGAAACTTTCCCTAATCCAAGTTATAAAAAGGCATGATTAAAAAGAAAGCATAAAGGAAATAAATAAAAGTAAATAGAGCAATTGAAGCAAGTAAAAAAAAGTAAATTGAAAATAACAGAAAAATCTTTATTGAGCTGTCACTATCTATTAAGCACTCTGTCTTCTCTTTATAATTTTTTCTCTCAAATTGAAAACTATAATGAATCTTTGAAAAGAAAAAAAATCTTAATCCTATAACTCTCTGCGGAGTTTTTCTGTGGAGTCTGCCCCTCCGGAGTATGCCCCTCTCTGCCTTCAAAGTATGCAAGTATTTATAGGAGAAAAAAAAAATCAGAGGATAGACATATGAAGATAGGGGGAGCGTCATGCTTCCCACATTTGAAAGCCAGGCTACGGAAACGCGGCTTTTGCCGCATTTTCGTGGCAAGATCCTGGTCGTAGGGTCAGGGGCCCGTTCGTCCGTCGATTAGTTCTCTGTCCTTTTATCTTTTTAGATTTTTGAATATATGCTTTACATTTCACTATCTCTTTATCCTCAGCGAAACCGATAGGGTCTTCAAACAATCCGTTTTTCCCTTAAAATTTGATGACATTATCTTATCTGATATATTCAGTTTTCAAATAAGATGGCTTTTAGAACCTTTGAATTTGAATCGATCTCCTTTCTTTTGAATTTTTGACATTTAATTGGATCAGTCTGTTAATCTCTCTCTTTTCTTTCTTAATTACCTTACACGCCACTAGACATGAAAATATATCAAATAGCAAAGTTTTATTATAAAATAAATGAAGAAATGTGACACATGTGATATTAAATATGCAATATACATGCATGATCACATAATATAGAACTTATACATTTTCTTTATTGACTGTCTATGCTCGATATAATCCTCTCTTTATTTTGATCTGAAATATGCAATATAACATATTATTAGTAATCTTTGAGATTGCTAAACCACACCACACATTCTGCAATGCAGGAAGAGGGCGCAAACATTACAGTAAATTCTGTCCATCCAGGGCTGATCATGACCAATTTGATGAGGCATTCTTTCATTCTGATGAGTATGTCCTTCAATATTTAAACTTTCACCATAAAACTACCTAATTTAGCTCTAAAAGTGGCTAATTTTCACTATTTTTCTGGCAGAGGTGCTAAAAGTTTTCACCTATCTCTTCTGGAAGAATGTACAACAGGTGTGAAACCAAAAGATATATGCTAATTAAGTTATGTTTAGTTTGCTCATAGGAATGAAAATGATTTTCTTTACCAATTAGATCATGGTTTGATCACATGAAAACTACGCATTGTTGCAGGGAGCTGCCACTACATGCTACGTTGCTCTGCATCCGAGCCTCAAGGGCGTGACTGGCAAGTACTTCATCGACTGCAATGAGATGAAACCGAGCACTTTGGCCAGGCAAGAAACCTTGGGGAAGCGATTATGGGATTTCAGCGAAAAGCTGGTTCAATGAATTAGCTCAACCAGTGCTTGTGGCTGATAAGAATGTTCTTTAGTCTAGCTATTCAAAAGCTGCCTTTCACAATGGAAGTCCATAGTTTTTATCCCTAGTCTTTTGAAAGTTCTGCTACATAGCTATTATAAAGGATTTTTAGTTGACTTTGCTACATTTTTTTTTTAAACTGAATTTGTTATATGTTAATGCTTTTAGCCAAGTGTGCTGTGTGCATTTATGATATTGATATTTGCTGGGACTGTGCAAAATGAATAAACTCCCTTCTGAATCCAGCTCACTGGTTATTTTTCCAGGACATTTTGCAGTATGAATCTGTTGATTTGGTAAAAGGAGATTGTCAGTTGTTGATATAAATTTGATATGGATTGATACTTAAATACCACCACGCGAAATCGCATGATGTTATAGGGCAGATGATGCTAGCAGGGAGCCATAGAATAAGAACGGGTGCCTGATGCGATATAATAGAAATTCAATTCATGTCGCGGTATGATATAATTCTATTCATGTTTTTCATTGAGATTTTAGTCATAGATAAGTAGTCAGCACCTGTAAAACTTATGTGATCAACTTAAATTTGATAGAATGGAAACCCATATTTCAGTGCAACCAATTTCAGGCTCCAAATTTCGTCCAATTCTGTTATTAGATTTATTAGATTTATTTCTTATCTTCCTTCTCTGATTTTGAATTTTCAAAATGCTGCAACTTATGCATCAAACAGAACATTTCACACAAGACAGTAAATTTACAGATTTACAAATCCGGCAAAATTCTAACATCATGTCATCCAACATATAGGATTGAAAGTTCATTTTCAAGCAACGTTTGTTGTACAACAGAAGCTATATGGTCAATGAGGTTACAATTCCTTTTGCTAGAAATCAAACATTGCATGTCTCGTGGAAAATTTTGCATCTGATTAATGCTTCATGATACAATTTAAAAGTTTAACTATACGCCACAGACAGTATTAGGTCACCAGCCAGTTCAAGCTCTGGTTAGTGACTTCTCTTGCCCAGCCCCACTTCAGTACCAAATACAATATGGGTTGCAGATGTGTCACAATTTCAAAGAATTCAGCAAGATTTGAAGAAATCCTCTGTTAGCAGCAGTTAAAACCTAGACACCGACAATGTATGTCTCAACTTTCAATATCTTCATCTACCTCCCACAGACCAATTGATCGAACAAAGCAGATCGATGCAGCAACAACTATCGCTGCAAAGAGTGGGGGGACAATGAGATCGAGCTTGGACCGTTCAAAGAACAGAGCAGGCAAGCAGACCACCTCCCCTGCCGGTCCATCCAGCGGCAGCCTTACAGAGTCAGGTCGACACGCACTTGCAAAAGACGAGGGAAGTGATACTGCCCATGTGAACACGATCTCAGGCGAGAACGACACTACTGCCACTGTCGCCGTTATAAGCACCGTCCATGTTGCCACATACAAGAGCAGTGGATGGCGCTGAAGAAGAGTCTCCCACAGTCCTGCAACAAAGGAGAGTACCATTGCTTTCAGAACTTGACTTGGCTCTAGGGTTCTTGAGTTGACAGAGAGGTACAAATATATATAGGGCCTTGACTAAGCTTGAGGATGGAGTAGAGGCTTGACAGTAGATTAGGTTGACCTGAGGCACTAAATTCAGAAGAAAATTCCAACAACTCCTCTTGCTGACTTCGGATGAACCAAAATAGCCTAAACTTGGATTAGTTGTGATTAAAGAATAATAATGGGACCTAGCTTTTACATTGTGGCTTCCAAGGGGCCAAGAGCATGTATTTATACTATTTTGCATCAGAAGACCCATGCTAGTTCCATAACGGTATCCATACTTTGTCACGGTGCTGAAACTCTGATCTCATGCCTCTGGCTTCCACCCTATCATCAAGAACAATTGTTCATGGTACTAGAAAATTAAAAACAGAAAACCTTTGCAAATATATGTAGAAATGTTGCTGTGTCTACCACTTTGTCAAAAAAGACAGGAGAAAAACATTATGGCACAGATGCAACGACCATATTCTCAAATAAGTTTACTACAGTTATTCGTAGTCCCTATCTAGTTCCTACAGTAATTTAAAAATGCCAATCTGAAAGAGGTGTAAAAGATATAAAATATGAATTTGCGGAAGGTTTCAGTCTATGCTAACTAATATGTCTGTTATTATAAACTTTTAGTGGAAAATTGTGGTATGTGGACTCCCTTTGAAGTAGGTCAATATGTGTGACAATGTATAAATAAATATTTATACTAAAACCCCACAAAAATAGTGTTTTTCGAAAAATATTGAAGACCAATACAAATTAAGATACAATAAGGATTTTTTTGCATTTAAAATTAATAAGTTTGTAAATATGCGTGAATAGCATGGAATTTTTCTCATACGTCATCTATTATGTTCGACTTAGCATGATATTTTGCACACACTCAACAGTAAAGATAAATTTGCGCCTCTTGACCGATTTACAAATGTTATTCCTTTTGAGAAGACATTAATTGCCCACATGGATGTGTAGGATGAGTGGTTGCATTAAGAGAAAGTGTTCCACTTCTTGTTTCGATCTTCAAATCATCTTTTCACTGTTCTAGTTCATTTGAATCTTCTTTAACAAATAGCATACAAGTATCAAGAAGTATACAGCTCAAAAGAAATACTTGATTTTATTCTTGACAAACAAATTAAATAATCAACACCAAAAGGGTGTGTCTTTGAATTGGAAAAAAAGGAGCTTATATATTAGCAAATGAGCACAAGGTTATATATTCCCTCATCATAAATAGCCATTTGTTGGAGCAATAACAAGTTAACAGAAGTAGCAAAACACAAATCAACAAGGTTATCTAAGACATGGTCGAGAAGCTACTTGACAATGATCGTAATGATGAAGAGGTGTTGATGAGGTGTTGATGTGGTGTTTGAGAAGCAGAGCAAAAATTAACCAATTACTGTGTAGGAATGAATAATCAAAGTTCTTTTCACCAACTGAGAAATGTATATTTACAAATTTAACAGGGCCCTTGCGGCTTGCCGACAAGGGCTAAGAACTCAATATAATAATATTTGCGCTATAAGCAGAAAGGAAAAAAAAACAATCCTAAATTGCAAAACATGATAAATATGCTATAATTTGTCAATAACATAAACTTTTGTTCAACCACCAATTTAACCAGCCAGTCATTAAATTCTTCAATGGTTCGACGAGTTCAAAGGCTTCAAAAACATCTACCTATATTGTGACTTACACAGTCATCTCAAACAGTGATACATGACTGATCTAATTCCAAAAGCAATAGCTCCATTAGCTATTCCTTGCTGATTTGTCAATGAGAACATGGCTTCATGACGGAAAAGCCTTCCATTCAAGAAGTGATTCTCATCACTAAGTAAACTAAACCTCGAAGATGTGCAAAACTTCTATGAAATTAATTACCACACACAATTACCAGAGCTTTGATCTAAAACTAGCTATTATTTTACGTTGCTATCCGTCAGTCACACAGTTTATTCTGCTAGAAGGCCCAATAACAACATATAATGGAACGATCTGTATGATGAAGAAAAACAATCTTTGTGCAGTTTATAATGATGAAGATTAGGCCCAATAACCTAATCTTCTCAAATAGATTGCTATGGCAGCCAATCTTTGTGTTGTGATGAGGAGAGAGGTTTTTTGTACTTTGGCTGCACTTCTATGATGTAATCTGGCTCTGTTTCATTAGCTACTTCTAAATGGGTCTTTTTTTTTTTTTTTTTTTTGGGTGGGTGGGTTGAGGGTTTGGGGTGTGTGTGTGTGTGTGTGTGTGTGTGTGTGTGTGTGTGTGTGTGTGGTGGGGGGGGGGGGTGTTTCCCAACTGTTTTGCTTCAAAAAAATAACATGTGATAAGTGATGTGTTTCACTAAATTACAACTATGGATTTCCAAAAAACAAGAAAAAAGGATACAGAAAATACTTACAAAAAGATTGGTCGATCGGTTCAAGGATCTCTCAAGCACCGAGTGTTTCTATCTCCATGGGTCGCTCATGTTCAGTTGTTCTTCATCTCAAATGGTTTGACTGAAAAATGCACATCTATTAGCACGACAAATACCTTTATTTGCTCTATAACCACATTTACACATATAAATTAAAATGCACAGTCAAGAAAGTTATTTCTCACCAGATAAGAAGTTAATATTTCTTAGCCAAAATGCAACTTCTGAGCAATGGTCTCAAACAGTCCTCCTACATGCTTTCCATATATCAAGTGTTGTGTTCTTTTGACTCTCTTTGAATCCTTTTTATTAGTGATCAGTTAACCTGGCACATCCCTTGGTGCTGTTTCTTGTACCGAGTTTCAGTGGTATAGAGGTCCAGCGAGCCAACACTTTCTCATACAAAATATCTACAGGGGCTTCAGCAACCATGTTTCAGATGGATACAGGCCCGGTGACCAACCTTCTCAAATAGCTATTGGGTTCTTCTTCTACCACCCAGAATAGTATCCTCCAATATACAAGGACACAAGCAAGATTCATGGAAGATGAAGCATTCGCTTGGTTGTACGGAATTCCCAATCAAATATTCTGGATACATTGCTAATTGAAAGTACAACTCTTGTTGTTGGCCACACCTGCCCCCACTATCCCAGGAAAGGCAGACTTCAGTTACTGCTGGTGAAAATGCAAAGCAATTCGAAGAACTGAGAAATCATAATCCCCTCTCAGTTAACACCTAAAATGCACTTGTGATCTAAGCAATGAAAATTCGAATTGTTTTTTCGTTATCATCACTCTGTTAGTAATGCAGATCCCCTCTTACCAGCCACCAAACGAATTCCATGAAGCAGGGAACCATAAGTAGCCCAATTTGGCTTTACATTACTTTTTACCATGTCATCATATAGGGCAAAAGCCTTCATCATTTCTCCATTTGTACTACACCCATGTATCAAAAAATTGTATGCTAGCATGTCAGGCTTCAGCCCTGTAGTCAGCATCTCATCCCACAGCTTAAAAGCCTGACTCAAATCACCTACTCTGCAGTATTCATAGATTACTGTAGAAAAGCTTATACAATCAGGAGCCACATCATTCTCTCTCATTTCAGCAATAAGCTTGACTGCATCCTCAGTTCTCCCAGCCGGCAGAAGCCATTTATTAATATGTTGTAACTTATGGTGCTTGCCAGAAATCCCCTAAGCATAGTCTTATGAAGTATTATAGCCTCAGCCATGTTCCCCTCCCTAGCCAGGTTGTCGAGAAAACACCCAAAAGTAACTTTATTGGGAAGGGAAGCACTAACCAACATTTCTTTACAAATCAACTCTGCTTTATGTACAAATCCTGCTTTGCACAAACCATTAATTAGTGCAGTATATGTGATAACATTTCGAACCAAACCCTCACTGGCCATCCTATTCCAAAAATCGAAGGCCTTTGTGAGTTTGCCTGCTTTGGAATAGGCATCAATTATATTTGTATATAAGACATTATCTGGCTTGATTCCCGTATCAACCATTTCCTTCAATAGTGAACAGGGTCTAACCATATAGTGATGTTTTAGACCTCCATAAATTAAAATACTATAGCAAATAAGATCCAACTCTACTCCTTTCCCAATCATCTCTTTCGAAAAACTATAAGCATCATGCACTCTTCCTTCTCTGCACAATCCATGCAGAAGTGCACTAAAACTGATGTTATTCACCACACAATGCTCACGGTTTAAGTCATCCACAAACTCCTTAGCTTCAGAAGCTCTACCACTTATACACAACCCAGTTATTAAAGGCCTGTAAGTATAATTATCCGGCATAAGACCCCTCTCCATCATCACATCATATAGCTCGAAAGCTTTTCTTGTATCACCAACCATACAATACCCTTCTATCATGACATTGTAAGTCACTTCATTTGGCATCACATTCAGGTCAACCATTTCATCAAACAACTTAGCTGCTTCTACCATCAGCTTTGCCCGGCAGAAACCACCAATGAGTGCCGTGAAAGTATGTGTATTCCATTGAACGCCCATCTCAGGCATCCGACGGTGAAGTTTTAAAGCACTATCCAGGTCCCCTTGCCGGCAATACCCAGTTATCAGTGTAGTACAAGTCAATGCATTCGGCTTCAGCCCTTTATCAATTAGCTCTTGGAATAGAGTTTCAGCTTCTCTTAGTCTCCCCCACTTGCAATGACCATTTATTAGAGAATTGTACGGGTAAATTGTAGCCCTTATTCCCTCCTTTCTCATTTTATCAAACATAATGTGTGCATCGCTCAACTTCCCCTGTTTGCACAAAGAATCAATCATATGGAATAGGTAACATCATTAGGCGAGAGACCCTTCTCCTTCATCTTCACAAAAAGCAACTCAGCCTCATCAAATTTTGAACTTTTACATAAAGAATTAATCAATGCATTGTAAGCAAACAAGTTAGGAATCATTCCAACCTTCCCCAAATTACCAACCAATTAAAAGCATCCTCAATCTTCCCCTTCCTTCTCAATCCATCAACCACCGAAGAACAAGCAGCTTCAGTTGGAACCAACCCCAACTCCATCATTTCGTCCAACAACTCTTTCGCTTTAACAAAATCCTCCACTTTACAAAAACCAAGCACCAATGTACAATAAGTCACCTCATCAGCTCTCAAGTCTCTATCTTTCAAAGAATTTTTCACCTCAATCGCTTCCAACACCCTCCCATTCTTACACAGCCCATGAATCAACACATTATAAGTCACAACACTCGAAGAATTAACCCCATCTCTCTCCATTTGAGAAACCAGCTCTCGAGCCCAACACAAATCTCTCGTCTCACAGTAACTTCTCACCGCCGAAGTGTAAATAAAAACATCAGGCCGAATGTGAAGCCTCGTTACCTCATCGAACACACCCGCAGCCAAATCAAACCGCCTAATTTTCACCAGTCCGTTCATCACATCGCCGAAGGTCCTAACTTCAGGCATCAACTCCGCTCTCACTGTCAAATTGAGCACCTTGAAAGCATCCAGAGCTCTCCGGCTCTGCACATAAGCTTGGATCAACAAATCAAACCCCAGTGTCGACGAGATCCCGCAGAGCTCCCGTGATCTGACGAGGGACTCGAAGGCTTCGAGGGGAGTAATCTGGCGGGAGATTAGGGTTTGGAGAAGAGAGGTTGCGGGCCATTGGAGGCCCGATTTGATCAGTGACTGGACGAGAATCGAGAAGGAGAGGTTCGAGTGTGTGAAGCGGAGGTGGAGGCCGAGGTAGTTGAAAAAGCGGAGAGAGAGCCTGGGGTCGCCGCCTCCGTCTAGGGTTTCGACGAGGAGCTGCTCGACGTGGCGGGGGCGGAGGCGGGACGAGACGAAAGGGCTATTGAGGGAAAGGCGCCAACTTTGCTTTGAGATTAGGATGTCTCGTAGGATCTTGACGAAGCCATCGTCGCGCTCGGGATTGTTAGGGGAGTTGCAGAGGGGGCGGGTGAAGATGAGGAGAGTGAGGCGAGGAGGCGGCTTCTTCATTGGGGTTGGGAGAGTTAAGAGGAAGAGGGAGGGGCTTCGGTGCCTTTTTAGGGGCCGGGTGGAGTTAAGAGTTAGAATGTAGTCAGATGGATTTGGGTCTACATTTTCATTTGCTTTCAACATGTCGGGTTTGGTCGGGTTTAGGATAATTAGGTGCTTGAGAGGACTTGGACAACTTAAATGGTCTGTATGGATTCATAGAAATAGGAAGAGAATGAGAAGTGAGAAAACTTATTTCTCATTTTTTTTATTTGTTTTGAACTGAAAATGAAAAATGAAAAAAAATTATTTTTTTTCTCTTTTACGCATCCCTTTTATACTATTATTTTCTCATGTTATAGTTAATTTTGTGATCATGTAAATCTCACTTGTAATAAGTTGTTACTTAATGCATTAAATTTTAATATCATGTAAATCTCACTTACAGCCTACTTACAGTTCAAAATTATTATTTCAGAATTAATATATTGTTGAATATTATTTTATGATCAACTTTGTAGTCAACTTTCTCACTTCCACTTTCACATTACTAACCAGACATTGGAAAACACAATATATTTTTCTACTCACACTTTCACATTACAACCAAACGTCAGAAATAGGAATTGCACAAATCTCAATTTTCTACTACATTTTCACATTTCCTATTCTCATTTCTCACTTATATTTTTTCTTCCCACTTTCATCAAATCAAACAGACGCAAAAAGAAATATTTAAAAAGAAGAGAAAAAGAAAAGATGAAGTGTGCGGAGTGATATGTGCAATTAAAATGTAATGCGAAATAGAAAAATGCAGCCAAGAAAAAAACTCAATATGCCTAATACAAATAGTTTTATGAGTTCAGTCGGCTTGTTTTGTGGGCACAGGCACGACCCGGGTGGTACTCAAGCCAGACCGGCTCGAGTCTGGTTCTCTCATGGGTCGGACACGAATTTGGGTAACGTGACCCACAGTCCGCCGGCCCCAACGCTGTTGGGACACCTGGTATGCGGCCCGACCCCATCTCCAAGGTGGCCTTGCAATTTTTTTTTTTGACAAAACCCCCAACAGTTCCCCCAAAGGCTTTTTTGATCGTTAGGGGCTATTTACAATTTTATTTACAAATAATCCCCCACCGGGTAGAATGGGTTTAGGGTAATTTTTTCGCAAAAAACACTCATCTTTCCCTCTGTAAATACTTCATCTTCCCTACTCCATTTCATCATAACAAAAATCTCTAAAATTCTCATAAAATTCTCAACTACAAGTCTATGAGCTCTCTCTCAGGCTTTACAAGCTCTCGAGTTCTCAAGCTCTCTCTACAAGCTCTCGAGCTCCCTTGGTAAGCCGATAATTATTTTCTTGTAAAATTAGAAATTAGAAAATAAAAAAGATATTCGTTCTTCATCAACAGGCCCTAGTCAAGCTTCTGGTTCTAAATTTCATGGTAGTTTTAGTACGAGTTATGAACAGCGAGAAGCTATTGATTTGGCTTTAACCAATACTCCACAAATTTTATTCACACATTATACAAATTTTAATACTTCTTCTGAACCTACAACTACTCCTCATCTACCTATTAGTTCTCCTGAGGTTCAACTATCTCTATAAATCTTAAATCTTAAGTTTGAAAATATTTTAAAAAAGTAACTGTTGATGGAGTTAGGAGGGCTCAATGCAAGTTGTGTCCAGATGTTTCATATGTTTTTCTCAAAGTTGCGGGAATTGACCCACTAAACAGATATATTAAGAGTAAACACCTTGAATACCAACCACGACAAATCCAAATTAACACTTTAAGTGGCACGCTAGACACTTTTACTTATAATCGTGCTACAAGTAAAACTAATTTACCTAGATATTGTATTTTATCTGAACAACTTTTTAGTATGACTGAAGACGATGCATTTACAGATTATATTAAAACCACTCATAATCTAAATTATGAGCTAGTTAGTAGGAATACTATGAGATCAAAAATATTTAAAGTAGTTAAAAAAATATTAATTACAATTTTGTCTTCTTTGCCACATAAAATTGCACTTAATTATGATTGTTGGGAAACTCTTAACGACTATCATTATATTGTTATTATCCTACATTTTATTAATTCAAATTAGCTTTTAAACAAAAGAATTATCAGCTTTAAAAAGTTTTCTCATTCTCACAATGCTGCAAATCTAGTAAAGGTTATAATGCATGTTACTAGAAAATATAGAATTAATTTCAAAATTTTTACTATTTTATTTGATAATGCTTGCAAACATACTGCGGTAATTGAGATCTTGAAAAATTATTTAAAAACTGTTTTGAATGGATTTTTTCATATTTGATACATTTGTCATATTATTAGCTTGTGTGTATAAGATGATTTGAAATTAAATTAATGATTATATTCAAAGGTTAAGAGATATTATTGCATTTATTAAAACTAATGGCCCAAGAATTTTTTAGATTTTTTTTAGAATTTTTAAATTTTTTTAGCATGAACTTTGGAATTTTTAGATTTTTTTAAATAAATAACTGGGGTCGTGTTGGGCTGTGTTCGTGTCCCGGATCGGGCCTCGCTGGCATATTTTTGCTAGCAGGCAGGCTTGGCTCAGCCCGCTTCTTTGCCCTGTCGTGCCCGAGTCAGGCCAGGCCAGTCCCGTTTGACATCTCGAACCATACCATATGGTAAAAAAAAGATAAGTGTTTATGACACTTCTTAAGAAATTCAATTTGTATAGGCAAACATTGTTACACCCCTTTCCCGGGATATGTACCCAGATACGTGCCCTGATTTTTTAATCGTATTTTCTATTTTTTTCATCTATTTATTTTTATTTCGTGATTAATTATATTACTATTTGGTATCGAAACCAGATTTTTGGATTCTGGGTCTGCTCGAGTCCGAACCGGGACCCGATCCCAGTGTACTGCCTGATTTGATCTTTTTGGTAGTCAGATTTAACCGATTTCAGTTTCAAATATTGCTTTTCAATATTTTAAATTTTTCATAATTTTTTGAAACTTTTCTAAATTATTCTGCAAAATCTTCAAAGTCGGTATTAGTCATTATCGTCGATCGATTCTCGGGTTTTTAATTTTCAAATGGAGTTGAATTTCTGAAATCTACTTTCACATTGCTTCTCAGAATCATATTTTCTATCGTAGCGTATTTTTAGAGATTTTTCTGAATTAATTAAAATTCGACTAGTTTTGTGTCGGCTGGTATCACCAGTCGAAGGATTTTTAATTTGCAAAATTTCGTGACTTCAATTTCACCGTGTTCCTCAGCATTATATTTTCTATTTTTATGATTTTTGGGGACTTTTCTGAACTAGTCAAAATTTAACAGAATATATTATTATTTTATTTCTTTTCCTTTGTTTCTTTCCTTTTCTTTCTCTTCCCCTAGTCCCCCCACGTGGTCGGCCTGCTCCCCATTATCCATCCCATCTCACCTACTCCCATCATCTCTCTCTCTCCCCCTATTTCTTTCTCATTACCCTCTATTTATTTTCTTTTCTCTCCCATCATCTCCCTCTCCCACTCTCACACTATCATGCCGACCAACACCATCGCCACCGGCGTCACCCCTGGCCACCGGCCAGCCCAACAACCGCCTCCATCACATCTCTTCCCCCTTTCCAAAACTTCCACCTCCTTCAACCTACTCCAACACCACCATCTTCATTTCATCACCACCAACTCCACCTCCAACATCTCCACCACCCATCACCCTACTCCGCCACTTCTACCACCATCCTCTCTCCCCGTCGCCACTCTTCGCCGTCATCACCACCCATCACAACTTCTCCCCCATCATCCCCATCTTCAATAACAATAACCACAACACCACCATCATCATCTTGATCACCACTACCATCACCCTTCCCCACCTCCTCGCCCAGGTCCCACTTGTCGCAGGCCGCCCAGTGATAGGTAGTAAAAAGTGCATATTTATCAATACATTTACTATCACATTTTCATATTTATTCCTATAATTTTGCACATTTACTAATATTTTATTATTTATTGTGTGCAAGCCTTGAGTAATTAATTAAATAAAGAATAAAGCCTTAAAAGAAGCCCAAAAGCCCATGTTCAAGCCCAATGTAAAAGTTGCAATTATCAAATGTCAAAGTTGCAATTACCAATTGCAAAAATTGCAAATACTAAAAGAAGAGGGAAAGGATAGACTTCTATTCAACCCTAAATGCTTGGAGGATGAGGATAAAAGCCAAAGAAGGAGAGTGCAAAGATAACAAATTCGTTGTTAAAAGATATTGGAAGATTGGATTTAGGGTAACTTGCTTCCCAAGTTATCCCGAAATCTCAAAATAAAGAGTCAGGATACAACTTCCAGAAGGATAAACCCAGATGGACGGACCAGAGGAGGCCACGCGCGAAAGCGCGTGGCCATGGACACAGATAAGGCCGCGGAAACGTGGCCCAAGCCGCGTTTCCGCGGCAATCCTGACGATAAGGTTTTTTCGAGGAGTCGTACCGGGACTCTACTTCTTCCAGCTCCTATAAATACCCCTGCAGAGTAACAGAGAAGGGCGCACAGTCGAGTCCAGCGCAGTACAGAGCCAAATCTAGGGTTTTTCTTAGGCTTTATAGTTTGTAAATTAATTTTTTTGTAATTTTTATTTTTCCTTTATGTAACTGAGAGTAGAGGATGCTTTCATGTAGGAAGGAGATCATGCTTGTACTGAGGTGACATCGGTGTAAGTCAAACTTTTCTTCCATTGTTAATAAAATCAACTCAAGGTTTGTTTTTGTTCTTCTATTCTTGTTTTATTTTTGTTCTTCTATTCTTATTTTATTTTATTTTTTCGCTTTGATGTCTTGCAAAGCATGAGATCTGATCGCTTCGAGACTGCTTAGCCGAAGAAGTGCCCTTGATGGCCTATGGTGATGAACAAGCCTTCTCTTACTAGTATAGTTTGTCTTTTCTTTCCGTAGTATAGATCGAGAAGGGGGAAGATCCTATACGCCATGCTTGAATGCCTTCAAAGATAAGGTAAGTCGTTGCAACGGATCAAAGGTAAACAAAGCAGAAGGGTAGTTATGTGTTTTTTTTTAGTTTATAGTTTTCTTTCTTTTATTTCTTTAGTTTAGATAACCAACACAACATCTTTCTAATCTCTTTCACACTTCTTCATTGTAAATACCATTGTAAATAACAAAATAAATAAAAAAGAGATAACTTACTAAACAAGCTTCCATCGCTAGTCCCTCCCTGAGGATCACGACCCGCATAGCCATTGCTACAGCGGATAGAATTGAGCACCTTGCACATCTCTATTTCTAAATCTAATATTCTGTATTTTCTGTGCAGGTAAAAACTCAATCAAAATTTTGGCGCCGTTGCCGGGGAGGGACGGTAAGTATTCTCTAAAAAATAAAAAATAATAACTAATTCTTTTATTCTTTCTGTTTGCAGGTTTGGAGAACAGGAAAACTAACAAGCAGAAAGGACATATAGCAACTCTGTGCTTCTGCCCTTGAAGGCAGAGCAACAGGGCCTACTACAGAGTCGCGGTTCCGCGGCAAAAGCCCGTGTTTCCGCGGCCTGAGTCGTTCACTACTTACCCTGTTTTCTGCAGGTTGCTGCTACTTTCAAATCTGATTTACTGCTCTGTTAAAATTTGCTCTGTGATAAACCTGTACACTGCTAATTAATTAACAGTAACCCATTTGTTGAAAAATAAAAAAAATTAGACTCTTGCATCTTAAGCACGTGTCTATTCAATTTTTTTTAATTTTTGTTGAAGAGTGCTGGAGACAAGGTACGTTCGCATTGCATATAGACTAGGAAGCATCCTTAGCTGATTTACTGCTTTTGAGTGAATATTTGTCTATTGCTTTACACATGCACTAAATTGACTTAAGGGCTTGTCCTATAAATAAGATAAGGTGGGGATTTCATCACCCTTCCTTGGCCCACAAACAATCTCCTCACTCACTAACCCAAGCCTAACTAAAAATGAGTAGACGTTGGCCCTAAGGACATCTCTGACTCAATTAGGAGATTATCCTAAGGGGGAATGGTGTTAGAATTTGACTCCTGTCAAATCAGTGTCTAGAAAGGGGATTGAGGGCCGAAAGCCCGAAGATTGGTGGTTACTTAATTAAGGAACGTCTTTGACGGAAAACCTCCCATCAATCTTGCCCTGACCTGGCTGATTAACTTGTGGTCAAAGTCTGCACCCTACCTCCCGTGGACAGTCTAACCAGTTAGGAGTCATCTAGGTCATAGGTCTACCCTAACTTAGGTTAGAATTTTTTTTTGTTTGCTTATTTGTTTGTTTTCTTTTTCTTTTTCTTTGTTTGTGTTTGTGTGATATGTGGCCTATAACAACAATTTTTTCAATTTTAATGAGAATCCATATTACACACCAATCTCTTTTTCGGATATTACCAACCCGGCATATCATAACTTTGACCAACCAAGTGTGCCGGAATGGTCTTATCTGAATGAATATAACCCATGCCCCCCATCTTATGACCATAATTTCCATAACAATTTCAACTCTTCACAGAGTCCATGGGGATTCACCTCCCCCGAGTCCAATTTTCAACCAACTTGTCCTCTGTATCCATCTTGTCCACAATATTTCCAAGATTCATACTCAGATTCACCAGTTCAAAATAGAAAACCATCTATCTTGGAAATGATGAGTTTGCATGAGTCCAAGCAACAATCACCATCAATCTTGGACATGATGATGCGTGAGTCCAAGCAACAATCACAGAATCTGATCGACTCATAATTTCATCACGATTGTCCCAACAACACTTCACCTTTTCAAGTCCAATCACACCAAAATGATGCACCAATCGACTATGAAAAGATACTTGAAGCCATGACTCAGGCTAGATTAGCTCGTGATCATAAAATAGATATGATGGTTCAAACTTTACGTTCTCACCATTCGGCCATTTCTGATGTCGCTAACCATTCTGTTAGAGCCGACGAGTCAAGTTGCTTTGGAAACAAGATTCTAGTTCAGTACAATCATTTGAACTTTCCCAAACTCTAATTTTTGAAAATGACATTGACAGTTTGGCAAGTTATTCATTTCCTGAAATAGAACTTGAGAATGACTATGATCCTGACCCTCAACTTGGTTATTCAATTCTACTTCCTGATTCAATAATGACTCCGGTGTCTTCACCTGATTTTAATCTTTTTTCCGAGTCAACATTGAATCCTGTGCCTATTCATCATGAAATTGAATCACCCATTTTTGATGATCATATTGAACTTGACCAATTTTATAATTTTGAAAGTCCCATGGATAAATTGGCAAGTTCTCATTTTTATGACATTGAACTCAATGAGAAATATGACCTAGATTCTCAAATCTGTGATCAAGTTCAAATTCTCGAATCAATATTGACTCCTGTTTTGTTACCCGACTTAGATAATGTTTTAGATTCAGTTTTGATTCCCACACCTATCATTCCTGAACTTGAATCACCAATATTAAGTCACATTCCATTGTTGAAAAATAAATGTGGACTTGAATTTCAACTTCTTGACTTGGACACACTTATTGAACCAAGCTCGACTCCTGAACTCTTATTTGATTTAAGTTTCTTTCCTGAGTCGGTATTCGTTCCCGTTCTCCTGACGTCCAAGTCAATCATTCCATCTTTTCACACTCCATTTTGGGACAAGGCGGTTGACACAATTGACTCTGAAAATAATTATGAAATTTGAAAATTTGATGGGATGGAATTTTTAAAAAATAATCATACATACATTTTAGTGGGTTATACAAGAGAGATTTCTGGTGGGTTCCTCCGAATTCCACAAAAAGTAGATTGGGCCGCATTCTGTGGACCAATTAGACCACCACCGGAACCACCACCTTGAGATAACATCTGCCTTCCCTTTCTTCTTTTTCATGCATACATGCATTCATTCATACATTGAGGACAATGCATGAGATAAGTGTGGGGTGAGGCTTTACTAACATACTAACATAGGTAGAAACTAACAAAATTTCCCAAAAAAAAATGAAAAAAAGGGACAATATTTTGACTTATCTTTTGAAAGATATCTAAGTTAGTCATAAGAATTAGGAAAATCATGATTAGGATTTCTAAAAATTTGGTCAAAATAAATAAATTGTTGAATTTTTAGGTATAGGAGGAAAAATTGAATAATTAATTAGTCTTAATTTTTACCTTAATGAAATGTGCATACCTAATACATTTACATATCTAGGATTCTAAGACAAAGACTCTTGTGCCCTATAACAAATTAAAAAAAATTGAAAAAAAATTCACTAATTAAGCTGGTTACATGTGCCTCAAGAAGCATAAGTATTCACGCCTAAAGGTGATTGTATAAATAATGTTCTTAGTTTTGTGGCCTAGTTCACTCGAATCCTTAAGTCCGTGAAGTGTTTTCTCACCCGATGCCCTAAAACCGACCGGTTTGGGAGTCACCGACTTTAAGTTCGCTACATGGGTGGATTAGAAAGCCTAAGAAAATTAAGAAATATTATTTATATATGTACTACACATCTAATAGTCAATTAGTTAGGTATGAGGACCTCAAGAAGCCTTGATACTTACACGAAAGAAAATTAGATGAGTTATACATATTAAAAAGAAAGAAAAAAAAGAAGAAGAAGAAGGGGCATGAGAGTCCAAGTTAAAGAATTCCTAGTAAAGATTCACAAGGATGCATATGACTTAGGGTAACGAAAGAGACTATACAAAAATTCAATTTTGATTCTTACCTAAAATGGATAACAGTTTATTATATGAAGACTAAGTTTAAGAATGAATAAAAATGATAATCCTAAAATCTTATAGATTACTTAGTCTCTTCAAACGTATTTCAAATATTTTCCTTTTTATGGATCCTGTGGGTGTAATCCGCTGAAAACCCTCACGAGACAACACTCGTCCTCTAGGGTAACCTAGGGGTTTAGAGGCTTGTTGCACGTGCTAAGTGCAACCGTGATGCCTACGAAAGTGAGTTAGGATAGATTAATTTTTCTCTTTCTCTTTGATTTTTACTCGAGGACGAGTAAAAAGATAAGTGTGGGGGTGTGATAGGTAGTAAAAAGTGCATATTTATCAATACATTTACTATCACATTTTCATATTTATTCCTATAATTTTGCACATTTACTAATATTTTATTATTTATTGTGTGCAGGCCTTGAGTAATTAATTAAATAAAGAATAAAGCTTTAAAAGAAGCTCAAAAGCCCATGTTCAAGCCCAATGCAAAAGTTGCAATTATCAATATCAAAGTTGCAATTACCAATTGCAAAAATTGCAAATACTAAAAGAAGAGGGAAAGGATAGACTTCTGTTCAACCCTAAATGCTTGCAGGATGAGGAAAAAGCCAAAGAAGGAGAGTGCAAAGATAATAAATTCGTTGTTAAAAGATATTGAAAGATTTGGATTTAGGGTAACTTGCTTCCCAAGTTATCCCGAAATCTCAAAATAAAGAGTCAGGATACAACTTCCAGAAGGATAAACCCAGATGGACGGACCAGAGGAGGCCACGCACGAAAGCGCGTGGCCAGGGACACAGATAAGGCCGCGGAACGCGGCCCAAGCCGCGTTTCCACGGTAATCCTGACGAGTCTGGCGATAAGGTTTTTTCGAGGAATCGTACCGGGACTCTACTTCTTCCAGCTCCTATAAATTCGTTGTTAAAAGATATTAGAAGATTTGGATTTAGGGTAACTTGCTTCCCAAGTTATCCCGAAATCTTAAAATAAAGAGTCAGGATACAACTTTCAGAAGGATAAACCCAGATGGACGGACCAGAGGAGGCCACGCGTGAAAGCGCGTGGCCAGGGACACAGATAAGGCCGCGGAAACGCGGCCCAAGCCGTGTTTCCTCAGCAATCCTGACGAGTCTGGCGATAAGGTTTTTTCGAGGAGTCGTACCGGGACCTACTTCTTCCAGCTCCTATAAATACCCCTGCAGAGTAATAGAGAAGGGCGCACAGTCGAGTCCAGCGCAGTACAGAGCCAAATCTAGGATTTTTCTTAGGCTTTGTAGTTTGTAAATTAGTTTTTTTTGTAATTTTTATTTTTCCTTTATGTAACTGAGAGTAGAGGATGCTTTCATGTAGGAAGGAGATCATGCTTGTACAGAGGTGACACCGGTGTAAGTCAAACTTTTCTTCTATTGTTAATAAAATCAACTCAAGGTTTATTTTTGTTCTTTTATTCTTGTTTTATTTTTGTTCTTCTATTCTTGTTTTATTTTATTTTTTCTCTTTGATGTCTTGCAAACTATGAGATCTGATCGCTTCGAGACTGCTTAGTCGAAGAAGTGCCCTTGATGGCCTATGGTGATGAACAAGCCTTCTCTTGCTAGTATAGTTTGTCTTTTCTTTCCGTAGTGTAGATCGAGAAGGGGGAAGATCCTATACGCCATGCTTGAATGCCTTCAAAGATAAGGTAAGTCGTTGCAACGGATCAAAGGTAAACAGGGCAGAAGAGGTAGGTATGTGTTTTTTTTTAGTTTATAGTTTTCTTTCTTTTATTTCTTTAGTTTAGATAACCAACACAACATCTTTCTAATCTCTTTCACACTTTTTCATTGTAAATACCATTGTAAATAACAAAATAAATAAAAAAGAGATAACTTACTAAACAAGCTTCCATCGCTAGTCCCTCCCTGAGGATCACGACCCGCATAGCCATTGCTACAGCGGATAGAATTGAGCACCTTGCACATCTCTATTTCTAAATCTAATATTCTGTATTTTGTGCGCAGGAAAAACTCAATCACCCAGGCCTGCCGGTGACCCTGTCGGTCACCAAGCTGCCGGCCAGCCTTCCTCTTCCTTCTCTTTCTTCTTTTCTCCTTCCTTCTCTTCTTGTCTCTTCTATTTCCTTTTTTCTTTGCTTCTCTCTCTCATACTGTTCTCTCTTTCTCTCTCTCCAAATTTTGTTCTCCCTTTCTCTCTCTTGCTCTTCTCCTCTCTTCCTGGTTCTTTCTCTCTCCTCTTTCTAAATCTCTCTCTATAGCTTTCTCTCTATCACATTCTCTCTCTTCGCACACATGCTCGTGTGTAGTCAGAATTCCCAGGAGTTTCCACCATGTTCTGGCTTTAGGCGAGTACTCTTTTTCGGTATTTGGACAAGTGCTATATTTTACGTTTGGGCGAGTATTTTCTATTATTGTTACATGCTTTGTGATGTTATTTTGGTGTTTAATACATAATATATGATATACTGATTGATACATGATTTGTGAGCGCTTTTTTAATATTACACATGCTTTGCGAGTACGTTACTAATGCATGTTACATACTTTGCTTGTACTATACTTCCTGTTAGTCCCAGGCTTTATTAGCTCCACTTAGTTATTTAATAATTGGCAATTATTGATATGGTTATGAATAGTTTAAAATATTTTTCTATATTGTTTTCATGTATCATATCATATGACCTGCTATTTGCCTGACACATGATGTTATGATCCTGTATTCAATTGTATCTTGTATTTAGCTTATACTGTATACTTACCTGACATCGACATGTTAATTACCAGACACCTGATATCTGACACCTGATACTTGACATGCTATCACTTGATCTTGATGCACTTGACCCGATATTGTGACACCTGACTGATTATATTACTTATTCACGATTATCGCTTTTAAGGGGACTTGACATGATTATTATACTGCTACCAGACATCTAGTACTCTTGAACTCTTATATTCCTGAACTCCTGAAACAGGGAGACTCCTGATATTATACTCCTGATACTATACTCTTGTTGATTCTCGTAAACCAATCATCATGAACTAATCCGCAATAAATAGACAACTTACACTTGGATGAGAGAAACTGATGAATGTCGGTGATATCATGTTTATAGTAGTCGCTATGTACTGAAGTGTCATATGGGGCATAATGTAAGTTCCCGGAAGCAGTAGCCTGATTTTCTGAGCAGTAGTTCCGGGCAGAAGCGGGACCCGCTATAAATATGAGCCATTAGATCTTCATCAGTTTTCAATAACCAAACTCCTCTACTCGTATGTGGATGTATGTGGACTTGGATGATGGGATACATACCTAAACATACGAGTCAGAGGAGTCTTAATAACATAATAATAACATGCTACTGACATTTGATTAGTGATATACTTGATCCATACATGTGAGATTTGTGACACAATTGTAATACCTTGTTCCCGGAATACGTACTTAGATACGTATTCTGATTTTCTGATCATATTCTTTTGATTTTCTTTCATATTTGTTTTGTTTTATGATTAGTCATATCATTATTTGATATTTAGATCCGGATTCCTGATTTCAGAATCAGCCTGAGTCTAAACCGGAAACCCGATCCCAGTATATTGATCGATTTGACCTTTCTGATAGTCAGATTTGACTGATTTCAGTTTCAAATATTATTTTTCAATATTTTAGATTTTCATGATTTTCTGAATTTTTTTTGAATTAAATTACAATTCATCAAAAACCAGTGTCGACCAATGCCGCCTATCGATTCTCGTATTTTTAATTTACAAACAGAGTCGAGTTTATAAAATCTGCTTTCTTAAAATCATATTTTTCTATTTAAATGCATTTTTAGAGTTTTTTCTGAATTTATTAAAATTCCATCAGATTTGGTGTCGACTAATATTTGGTAGATTCCAGAAATTTTTTTTTGAAAATGGAATTGAATTTCTGAAATCTGATTTCACCATGTGTGTTAGAATAATATTTATTATTTTTGAAAATTTTTGAGAATCATTCCGAGTTACTTCATTTTTCGGGCTTTTCTGAAGTTTTTGGTGTTTTCTCAGATTCTAGAATTTTATCCAGATACTTTCTTGCATTTTTATATTCTTCAATTTTTCCCTCCACTCATTCTTTTCCCTTTCCTTTTCTATTTCTTCTCTTCCTTTTTCTTTCCTCAAAATTTCTCAGCTATTCAATAAATATCCCAACCACTTTTCTCTCTCCTCATTTATGGTAAGTATATAACTCGTGCTCAGACGTGGACCTTAGTCCAGCGTCTAAGCACAACCCAACCAGACGTGGGTCTGATTTTGAGACACAAAGGCTATCTTCTCTCTCTTTCCCTCATTTAATTCCCTACCAATCAACTCCAATCAATCACCATCAATTTTCTCTCTCTTCCAAACACAACTATGTGTTTTTCCTCCAACGCGGACTTCATCTCCGCGTTTGGCTCAAATTGACCAGACGCGGGTCTAATTTGGCATGAGATAAGGCTCTCATTTAAGAGATGTAGATCTGAGTTTATAAGATGAGGGTATCATAATCCCACTCTTATATATACATCATACCCCTTTCTCTCTCCTCCTTCCATTTTTTTCATCTTCTTCCTTTTCTCTCTCCTTCAATACACCACAGCCAACAGCACCGCCACCCTTGTCCAGCCCTTGGCCGGCGACCCTTGGCCACCACTCCGACCACCACCTCCTCCCTCTTGCACTCTCCATCAACTCCCCAAACACCAACTCCAAACTACCATCTTCTCCTTCTTCTTCACCAAAATAAACTCATAAACCATAATCTTCTCCACCATATCCACCACCACCTACACCATCGCGTCCACCTCCAAACACACTAAATATTTCCCCCCATCGTACTCTATCATCCAAGCATTTCCTCGCTTTCCGAAATGAAGTTTCGTCAACCCCCAAAATCCCCCTTTAGAACTAGAGTTGCACCCCTTTTTGGGCTTGGGCATGGCCTACCATCCGTGGCATCCATCCCCCCGGCTGTCGGCCACCCCCTCCTCTTCTTTCTTTTCCCTTCTCTTCTCTCTCCTTTTTCTTTCTTTCTTTCTTTTTTTCTTTCTTTTTCTTCCTTTCTTTCTTTCTCTGTCCCTGTTCTGCACTCTCACTCACTCTCTCTCAATCTCTCATGCACACTTTTTTCCCTATCTCTTCATCTCTCTCTTGATTCTCTCTCTATCTCCCTATCTTTTGCTCTCCTCATTGATTTTCTCTCTCTCTCTCTTGCACGTTGGCTACGAACGCGGGACTCACCCCCGTGTTCAAGTGCCCGCGACTTGTTAAATGTGATATTCGCGTTTAGCCTTGTGACGCGAGGCTCGACCTTCGCGTAACGCGATCTTCACGTTTATAATGTTCGCGAAATGCGACTCCCGCGTTTACGATCCCCGCGTTCTCTCCCTTGATCCTTCTATCTCTCTCTTATTGAATTTTACTCTCTCTCTCTCTCTCTCTCAATCTCTTTCTCTCTCTCTCTTAGGTATAATTGCTAGACGCGGAGCTCACCTCCGCGTCCAAGCAATTCCATAACCCGATCCTCGCGTTTTTAATCTCTGCGACGTGATAGGCCACTTTCGTGTGACACAAACTCTGCGTTCATGACCCTCGCGTCCGACCACCTTCGCGTTCCTTCTCTCCCTCCTTTCTATTTATATATATTATATTTTATATATTGAATGCGTATTCGCATTGGTATTTGGAGTTCCGAAATTTACGGCGCATTCGGATATTTTAGGCGAGTGCCCTCGCCTTCTCATTAGGTTTTCCCGCTTCGTCTGGTCGACTATATTCTATTCTGTATTTTAAGATTGTATTCGTATTACCTTTATATTTGTATGTGGCCGAGTGCGCAGGACTGTACATGTATTATGACTGTGACAGATGCTTGTACAAGGGTAGTTTACTTCCTATACCTATGCCATTCATGTGATGTTATTTATTTCTGCTTTATTATATGTGTGTGTTCGACACTAACACCTACTGCATGTACCTATACAGCTTCTAGGATTAACCGTTCTGCGGTTCTATATCAGCTTTCGGGCTAAACCCTCTGGTTTTCTAACTTTGTCGGGAGCCTAGCTAAGCCGTGTTGACTGTGTAATTAGCCTATTGTACACCTCATCAGGCACGCCTTACTACGCTTCTGATTTGCTCAAACCCCTAGGTTTCAATAGCTATACCGTGTGTCTGCGAGCCGAACTTAATTGCATAGCCTCGTCAGGCACAGTCTAGCTATACACCTATTTGCTCAGCGCCGGGCTTAACCTCTCCGAGATTCATTAAATTCCTCTGGGATTTCTTGCTACGCCTGGAAAAGCAACTTAACGCTCAACGTTTTACCACTAAACACGTCTAGGCAGAACTCTGCTGGATTTTTGACTCGCATCTTAAGCTGAGTCATTTATGAGTTTCACCAGCGCTTTGGTGATAAAACTCTGTTCGCTGGTCTTTTCCCCAGTATTACTTAGCTCCGCTTGGATGTTTGCTTGCTCGCTAATTACCTGCTTGCCAGTTTATCTATTCTTCTATTAATGGCTGTGAAGAGTTTGAAATCTTACTTATACTATTTTTTCTGAAACTGCATGGTTTTTCAATATTCGTACTGATCTCTTATATCGGTACTATTTTCTTTTATCGCTTGACATGTTTCCACTTAATGTGTTATATTTACCATGTTGTCTCTTGTCATCTGCCTAATATCACCCTCCTGTCATGCTATCACTTGACATCCGACATAATATACCTGACTCTTATAATTATCATGATAAAGGCAATGATGACCTGACTCTTGATTACATCTTGATATATTCCAGTACAAACCATACTCTTGATACACTTGTATTCCTGATACTGCTGACTTGTTCCTACTTATTCTCGTAATCTGATAATTACCTAATAAACTATAAAATGGGACAACTTACATCGGGTCAGGAGAAACTTACGGATATCAATATATATTCTGTTTACAGTGGTATTAGGTATGTTGTGCAACTAAGTCTTCCGGTTTGACTTGAAGGCCTTCAGGTGACCGAGGGGAGCACTAGCTCCCTCCCTTTTGGTTCCATCTTGAAAAGGGCATCCTATAAGACCCTCCTAAATGTCTCGCGGTAGGTTTCATACACTAGCAATGAAACATCCTGGGTCTGTAGGCTGTCTAAAAATGACTAACAGACCAGCCATTAAGAAAGCAGAGTCTCAAGCTCTAGACGCGAGGAATCGATGCTCGCGTCTCAGCATTAAGACGCGTTGGCTCTACACCTGCGTCTCAACGTTCAGACGCGTCGGCCCGAAGCCCGCGTCTCAGCATCAAGGCGCGTCGGCCCGACGCCCGCGCCTCAGCATCCAGACGTGAAGGCCCGAAGCCCGCGTCTCAAACTTCAAGGCGCGTCGGCCCGACGCCCGCGCCTCAGCATCCAGACGTGAAGGCCCGAAGCCCGCGTCTCAAACTTCAAGGCGCGTCGGCCCGACGCCCGCGCCTCAGCATCCAGACGTGAAGGCCCGAAGCCCGCGTCTCAAACTTCAAGGCGCGTTTGGCTCGACGCGCGCGTCTCAAACTTCAAGGCGCGTTTGGCTCAATGCCCACGTCTCAGTTGCAACTGCCCTGATTGCGGGGCCAGTCACCGCGCATGTAGCGGGTAGTGGCCCCTCATTCGGGAGCGTTTTCAGGAGGCACCTTCACCCCCTGAGACCCCTATAAATAGCCTTGTTTGCTATGAGGGGAGGGGGGCTAAGATCGAAGTTTTGGAGAAGGGAGAGAGCTTTTGGAGAAGATCGAAGCTTTGGAAAGGTCGAGAATTAAGAAGGTCAAGGCATCATCAAGATCGATCGAATCCAGGCAAGAGGATCATCAAGAGGGAAGCACGACTTCAACAACAGACAGAGGGAGGAGACTCTTCAGCGAGCTTACTGAGTACTAGCCGCTCTTCGCCTACCTCCTCTTTGAGAGTTTTGGTAGACGGAGCTGAGTTACTCTTTCTACCGACCGAAGAGAAGACCCCCGACGGTCCAGGACGGTCATCTGGTCAACGGAGAACAAGATTCACTCTCCATCGCCACACGAAGAACCCAGCCTTAAATAAAGGGAAGATTCAGACATCCTCCCTCCCTTGTAACTGGAAAAGAGGGAAGAGTAGTTCTTTTGGTTGTAATCATTTCGCTTGAATCAAGGAAATCTTTTACAGCTAAAACCACTTTCTCCGACCACCAAATTTTCCGGCTCCTACAAGAGATGGCGACTCCGCTGGGGACTACCTTCGTTACTGACAAGCGCACCGTGGTGCAAGATGACGTTCTCCGTAAGGGGAAAATGGTCGAATCCCTCGTCGTCGAGTTCGACCAGGCGAAGTATGAAGAGTTCCTCTCTTCTGGCTCTAAGAGCCCAAAGACCCGCGTCTGTCGCAGGGTCTCAAGTGGACAGCCCCCTGAAGCCCAATCTGAGGCTCTGTCGGGTGCTCCTGCTGCCCACTGTGCCAAGTTTGGTTCACGCGCCGACGCCTCCCAGAAGGCCCGCATAACCTCAGACACCTCTACTGCGATCAACCGCGTCGCACAGAGCACACGCGCCAACGCCTCTCTGAAGGCCCGCGTGGTCCCCGGCACATCTACTGGTGCGATCGACCGTGTCGCACAGAACGCCCGCGTCAGCGTCTCTCAGGAGACCCGCGTGGCAAACACCCCTGGTTCTACAAACCAGGAAGTTGTTGGCTTCTCTCTTCCTCCACGGCGCAATCGGAATGCCGAGCGTCGACAGAGAAGACGCGCGCGTCAACACTCGGTCGGAACCGTTGGTTTTCTGACTGGGGTTGAACGCAGCGTACGATCCGATGCCTTGCCCGCACCTCGTCCAGTGCGAGAGGTCCGTGTTTGGCGACCCAAACGCGAGACTCCCCAAGTTGAGCCTTCTGAAGACCAACTTGCCAAACGCCAAAGCGAAGCTTCTGCGTCTTGTCAAATACAGGAAGCACGCGCCCATAGGCGTGGGGCCCAGCAGCCCACTCTCTCCCAAGTCTCTCTGCTCCAACGCAGCAGACAGCGACGCGAAAGTCGCGTCTCATATCAACAGAGACGCCAGACGCGCGTGACGCAGCCGCGACGCGACAGCTGCGTTTCTGAAACCTGTGTCCAGACAGCACAGCGCATGACTTCCTCCCGTCGTCGACGTTACGAGACCAGTCTCTTTAATCCCCCTCCCACAGATTTGAGGGATTATTTGACAAGGAAAAGGAGTGCCAATCAGACCACTTCTCCATGCTGCTGTCAACAGCTCATCCAGATGCTCTCTGGATGCCATTGCGAGTCAGGCGTGCACCAGCCGTCTTTAATTAGACAGCTGACCCTGATTCCCCCGTCAGCCAAGAGAAGACGCTCCCACAGGAGGAGAACCTTCTCAGATGTTGAATACCCGGAGCTTACTGCAAACATGACTAGCAGAAGCAAGGGAAAACAACTAATGGTCAACTCAGAGGAATCTGACTCTGAACCGGAGGGGGTGTATCAACACACTCGCACCCGGACAGGGGCCATTCCCCCAATTGACTATAATGCCTTAGCCCGCGGCATTAGAATGGGTGGTTCTCACTCCGCTATAGTGGAGTCACAGGCTTCAAACTCTTCCGTCGAGAAGGAGGCTTCCGCCTACATGGCCGACACTCCTGAGGAGACGACCAGGCGTTTAGAACAGACGCAGAAGCACCAGATGGATATAATCGCCTCTCAACAGAGATCCATTGACTCCCTCAAGCATATGCTTGAGAAATTGCTTGAAGAAAGAGCGAGATCTCCTCCTAGACGACCGAAGGGGAAAGGGAGAAAGGGAGGAAGCCCACCCTCCGAATCTTCTGACGAGACACGACGATCTACCTCGGATGTGTCCAAGCCCTCGTCGCAGGCAAGAAGCGACCAGACCCCGGGAAAGGCTCATGCTAAAAGAATGAGTCAACTGGAGCAGCGCCTCGAGGCCCTTACCAACCGTAAAGGCCTCCAAGAAGCTGGAGTAGTCCGGCCCTATCCGGCCGAGTGGGACTTAGTCCCGTACCCTCCTAAGTTCAAGGCTCCAACTCTCCAAGCATTCGATAGGAAGGGGTCACCCAACCAGCACATCTACTACTTCAAATCCCAGACCGGGAATGTGGTAGATAATGACGCCATCCTGGCACGACTGTTCATCGGCACCCTGAAAGGGTTGGCTTTTGAGTGGTTTATGAAGCTCCCGGAAGGTTCCATCAAGAACTGGGGCGACTTGGAGAAGCTGTTTCTAACACGCTTCTTCGAAGATGATTCGGAGGTCACAATGCCTACCCTTTTAGCTACAAAACAGCGAAAGCGAGAGTCCGTCAAGTCTTTCGTAGAAAGATTTCGGAACATGGCACTCCGATGTCCAAGCGGCATGACCCAGGCCACCCTGGTGGAAACATGTCGCCATAATCTCCAAACCTCACTCCTTGCTCAAATAGGAGTTGCTGAAAGCCGCACCTGGAAACAATTAGTCCAGCAAGGTGAACAGGCTGAGGAGATTGTCGCCCGCGTCAGAGCGGAAGAAGGCAAGCCCAGGCCAGAGAGGTCGACAAGGCGTGCACCAGACACCTCCCTCCAGACGAAGCGGAAGGATAATTTGGCGACGGAGACCAAATCTCCCACCAAACCTCAAACAGGCAGGGCAAGTGGCTCTTCAAGCCAGCCACGCCCCAACAAGCAGTATTCCTTCAAGGAGGAACACGTCGATTCGCTCTTCAAGCTACTCAACAAGAGCAATCGACTGAAGCTCCCTGAAATTAGGCGCCCGGAGGAAGTCGGCAAGACCGACAATCCCACCTACTGCTTATACCACAGGATGCTCGGACATCCTACCAAAAGCTGCTACGTCTTTAAGGACATCCTTCAAGCTCTGATTGACGCGGAGGTATTAAAACTCCGACCGGAGCAGAAGAAGATGACGGCCAACATGACGTCGATTCTCCAGTTTGGGACACGACCCCCGACACCCGTGGGGGTGATCTCTGTCCCGAAAGGAGAACTGAGAGTGGTCAACACAGACCCTCATCAGCAGCGGGAGAAAGGCTTGGTACCCATCCCTACACCTCGAGGGGAAATCATGTGGGTCCACCCTGACCTCGTCGACGAGCAACAATGGACGACTATGACCAACAGGAAGTCCAAAGGCAAAGGGAAGACTTCATCTTGCCATGTGATATGCGCCTCCTCTCGAGAAGCGGATACTGATGTTCCCTCGCTGACTGACTCAGAAGAGGAAACAATAGTCCTGGCCGCAGAGCCCAGCCAACCTACGGCGGGGACCCGTTCAGGACAGGCATACTTGAAGCAGTACGGCGAGACAGCAGCGGCTTCTCCGCAACCAGCCGTAGAACCAGCCAAGCCCTCCTCTAAACAGCCTGGGGAGAAACAGAAAGAAACTCGGTTTTCTCGAGTTCTTGCGAAAGGTGTAACGGAAGGATCCTCGACACCTTACAGTTTTGATGTCTTGGCTCAATTAGCCAACATCCCGGCACGCATTACCTTGTATGAGCTCCTGAGGCTATTAAAGTCAACCAGAGAGGCTCTACAAGAAGCTTTGGCAAATGCTGAGGTCTTTATGACCCGCGTGCCAAGGGAGGAAGATGTAGAGGATTGCCTCCACACCTCCCCAAATGCTCCCTGCATCACCTTCACAACCGATGACATGCAGGTTAAAGGGAAGCATGACCGACCCCTATACTTCACAGGGTATATTGGGTCATCCGAGGTGAACCGCATCCAGGTAGACCCAGGGTCTGCGCTAAGCATCATACCTCGCCGGTTATGCAGTTTCTAGGCATTCCTACCCATCGTCTGAGCCCTACCCAGACGACTATTTACGGGTTCAATGCCAACAGCTCCCGCCCGATGGGGAAGATCAAGCTCAAATGCCAGATCGGGAGACTCAAGTCGGAAGTGACGTGTTACGTCATTGACGCGGACACTTCCTACAACCTGTTGCTGGGACGACCATGGATTCACCGCAATTCCATCGTTCCCTCTACTCTCCACCAAGTCATGAAATACATTGACGAGAGTGGACAGGTCCGAACGTTGATTGCCGAAAGGCATCCGTTTAAAGGGGTTGAAAATTATTTCACGGACTCCCTTTTATATCAGGATCCGGAGGAGACTAATGAAACCCCACAACCAGAGGAGCCAGACTCTGGTAATGAAGCTGACATTGAGCCTGAGAAAGAAGAGTGCCTGTGGGAGTTGGAGCCCATTGTAAAGAGCACTAATAAGCTCGATGTTGATACCACCGACGATGCAGGCGGTTGGTATATTAATGAAGATTTAGATTTCGCGTATTTCCCTGCGTGTGAGTCTGTTTCAATACCGTCGGATACTAGTACCGACGTAGATGAGGATGTCTGGTCGGCAATAGATGCTTTGACATCTTTGCATGTACCGGTGAAATCATCCTTCGGGACATACCAAGATAATGGTGACGCGCAAGAGTCTGTATTCATGGTTCCAGCCAGACGAAAAGGCCAAAGACCAATACTTTTTGGGCGAATCGCGTCTGAACCAATGCCCCACGAAGAATCGGAAGGTGAGGATGAATCCCCTCAGTTCGATCATTATGAACCGAGAACGCTCAGGATGATGAAGCGCATGGGGTATGATCTAACCAACAGACCAGGGTTGAACTTCAGAAAAGGAAGAAGAACACTGCTTCGATCCTTTGTACCGAAAGGGAAAACCCCTGATTACTATCATCAGACGCGCCGGGGGTTGGGCTATATATCAACTCCAGTGCCATCAGCCTCTGATTCGGAGAGACTGTCAAGTCATGACTACTCATCAGACACGTCGTCATGGGAATCAGATGTCAGTGTCGGTAACATCTTCAAAGGGCTTTCAGTAAACATGGTTTCGACAAGCCATATGGAGGATGAAGATGAAGAAATGATCCAATCTGATACAGACCCTTGGATCAGACATTTGAATGCTCTTTGGGACATCCGCTTTGAACAGCGTGAGCCACCCACAGAAGACGAGGTTGTTCAAGTCAACCTAGGAGATGAAGCCAATCCTAAACCCATCTTCATAAGTGACGGCCTGTCGCCTCCAGAGAAGAAGGATTTAATATCTCTTGTACAAGAGTATATAGATGTCTTCGCCTGGAATTATGAGGACATGCCTGGACTTGATCCTCAAGTGGCTATGCATCGCCTCAACATCAATCCGGACATGAAGCCTGTTAAACAACAGCAGCGACGGTTCCGTCCAGAGATAATGGAGGCAATTCAATCAGAAGTTAGAAAGCTCATCGATTCCGGCTTCATCCGGGAAGAACAACATCCCGACTGGGTAGCCAACATCGTCCCCGTCGCCAAGAAGAACGGGAAGATCCGGATTTGCATCGACTTCCGTGATCTAAACGAGGCCTGCCCCAAAGACGAATTCCCATTGCCAATCACAGATGTCATGATTGACAATACTTGTGGATTCGAGCGAATGTCCTTTATGGACGGATTCTCAGGATACAATCAAATCAAGATGTATCCCGATGACGAAAAGCACACCTCCTTCAGGACACCTCTAGGGGTATATTGCTACACCGTCATGCCCTTCGGTCTAAAGAATGCGGGGGCAACCTACCAAAGGGCCATGAATGCCATTTTCCATCGGCAGATACGCAAAATGGTGGAATGTTATGTCGACGACATCGCGGTGAAAAGTCGCATTAAAGGAGATCACATAGCTGATCTGAAGGTGGTCTTCGACATCATGCGGGCTCATCAATTGAAGATGAACCCCACCAAGTCCTTCCTGGGGGTAGCCAGCGGCAAATTCCTAGGGTTTGTTGTGACTTCCACAGGAATCCATTTGGATCCAGAGAAAGTCCGCGCTATCCAAGAGATGCAACCCCCCAGAAGCCTCAAGGAGCTCAGGGGATTACAAGGACGATTGGCGTACATCCGCAGGTTCATTTCAAATCTCTCCGGGAGATGCCAACCCTTTGCTAAGCTGATGAAGAAGGGCGTTTCGTTCATTTGGGACGACGCTTGTCAAAAAGCGTTTGAGGAGATCAAACACTACCTCACCCAACCACCAGTCCTTGCAGCTCCGGTATCCGGAAAGCCTTTCCTGGTGTACGTCCGATCAATGGATCATTCTTTGGGAGCTCTACTAGCTCAGAATGATGACCAAGGGCGAGAACAAGCAATCTACTACCTAAGTAGAACGATGATCGGAGCCGAACATCGGTATAAACCCGATCGAGAAGGAATGTTTGGCATTAGTGTTCGCCATTCAGAAAATGCGACACTATCTGGTAGGCCAGACTATAAATGTCATATCAAAAGTCAACCCTCTGCGGTTACTTATGACAAAGCCTTCTTCACTAAATGGCCGGCTGGCAAAATGGGCCATATTGCTATCACAATATGAGATGCATTTTCTGCCACAAAAAGCCATTAAAGGACAAGCGGTGGCGGACTTCTTAGCCGAACACCCAGATCCGAGGGCAGCTAAACTCTACGAGGATCTCCCAGACGAGGTCGTCGAAGCCTGCCTGACCCAGACATTGTTCGAAGGACAAGTATGGCAACTTTTCTTCGATGGTGCATCAAGAACAAGCTCTAAGGGACATACAGTTGCGGGGGTAGGAGTAGTACTCGTCTCCCCACAAATTATGTGATTCCCCGAGCTATCTCGTTAACCGAGCCCTGCTCCAACAATGTGGCGGAATACAACGCTCTTTTGATTGGGATGCAATTCGCCGATGAGATTGGCGTTAAAAATCTCGAGGCGTACGGTGACTCCAAACTCATCGTCAGCCAAGTTCGCGGAGAGTATGAGGTCATGCATGAAGATCTAGTACCCTACTACAACGCGACAATCCACATGGCCGAGAGGTTTTCAAACTTCTACATCGACCATGTACCGCGCAAGCAAAATGCGCATGCAGATGCACTTGCATCCCTTGCTGCCTCCTTAGCTCTTCCAGCTGGAGCAATGGAGAAGGTATTCGTCTATAGCCACGACCTATACTGCCCAAAAAGTCCCCTCGGAGACTGTCCAGGTCAACGGGAGACCATCACGACAAGGAAACACTTGAAGTGTCGACCGATCCAGAGCTTAAAGACTGGCGATTCCCCTACATTGATTTTGTCTTATACGACATTCTGCCCGAAGACACCAAGGAGGCGGCCGCCATTCGGAGGAAAGCCCCCAAATTCTACTATAATGCGATTTCGCGAACATTGTATCGTCGATCGCATGACGGGATCCTGCTCCGATGCCTCTCATCAAAAGAAGCCCAAGAGTATTGAAAGAAGCCCACGATGGTACGTGTGGAGCTCATCAACCTGGCCCGAAGCTGGCAAACCGACTCCAAAGATTGGGTTACTACTGGCCCAAGATGGTTGCCGATGCTGTTGCCTATGCCAAAGATGTCACGCCTGTCAAATACATGGCGATTTCATCCATCAAGCACCAGGATACCTCCACTCTACGACCTCTACCTGGCCGTTCGAAATGTGGGGGATGGACGTGGTTGGTCCTATCAGCCCACCATCATCAAAGGGACATCGGTTCATCCTAGCGATAACCGATTACTTCTCAAAGTGGGCCGAAGCTATCCCTTTGAAAGAGGTGAAATCTTCTAACGTGATCAAGTTCGTGAAACATCACGTTATTTACCGGTTCGGTGTGCCTCGGCGGATTGTCCATGACAATGGACCCCAGTTCATCAGCCAGGCTTTTCAGAGATTCTGCGCCAAGTTCAGAATCCAGAGTGTGTCATCAACGGCATACTATCCGCCCGCTAACGGCCTCGCAGAAGCTTTCAATAAGACTATTGGCAAGCTTCTCAAGAAATTCGTCTCGAAAAGTCAACGAGACTGGGACGATAAGTTGGGCGAATGCTTATGGGCCTATCGCACGACTGTGCGAACCCCAACTAAAGCCACGCCATTTTCCTTGGTGTACGGATGCGAAGCCGTCCTTCCACTGGAAATCCAAATTCCATCTCTTCGCGTCGCCTTGACAGCGGAAATGACAACAGAGGAGAAGCATCGACAGCGACTCCAAGAATTGGAAGCCTTGGACGACAAGCGTCTGCAGGCCCAACAACAAATCGAGCTTTACCAAGCTCGTATCACCAGAGCCTTCAACAAGAAAGTCAAATCCCGAACTTTCAAGAAAGGCGACCTCGTCTTAGCCGTCCGAAGACCCATGGTCATGACGCACAAGACGAAAGGAAAATTCCAACCCAAATGGGAAGGACCGTTTGTAGTAGAGTCAGTCTACTCAAATGGATCGTATCGCCTCATAACCTCAAATGGCGATACACTCATGATGCCAATCAATGGCAAATTCCTGAAGAAATACTATCCCTAGATGGCATTCTTCCACCGATCAAGTTAAAAATACACCTCTGATCGGAAACATCCAACGCCTCCGACGGCTAAGGATAGAGGAAAATGTTGGCTTTTAAGTCCAACATAAGTCTTCGACAACTCATCATGCTGAGGGGAATAGCATGGCTAGCCCAACTCAAACGGTAGTTGGTAAAGGCATGACAAACCCGTTGACAGCTGAGGATTTGCTAAAAATCCTAAAGGACACGTTCCCATTTGATCCGACGCCTCCGACGGCTAAGGATAGAGGAAAATGTTGGCTTTTAAGTCCAACATAAGTCTTCGACAACTCATCATGCTGAGGGGAATAGCCTGGCTAGCCCAACTCAAACGGTAGTTGGTAAAGACATCTCAAATCCGTTGATAGCTGAGGGTTTGCTAAAAATCCTAAGTGGACTTGATTCCACTCTTCCCTCCAAAAATCCCTTACCAATTCTCATCCATAGAATGGTAGGACCACAAAATGCAATCATTACTATGTTAACACTATACCTCTGGTAATGAATACTCTTTGTCGAGTATAAACCTTGCTTGTTAACTCTGCATAGAGTAACAAACTCTCAAATTTGCCAAGTTAACACTATACCTCTGGCACTTCAAATTTCACTTGTCAATTCTCATCAATAGAATGACAGGTCCTCAAATTACTCCTATCGCAAGCAAATTCTTATCAAGTTAATATCACACCTCTGACAAAACTACTGTTTAAAGTTAACATTACACCTCTAAGCGGTACCTCGAGTGCCTGTCAAGTTAATATCACACCTCTGACAGTCACCTTTCTTCAGACTTCCATATTGAAGCTGAAATGGACGATGCCAAGTTAACACTACACTTCTAGCATCCGAGTCATTGCTAAGTTCAACAATACACCTATGGCTATGACCTTTCCTCGACTTCCTTGTCCAAGCCGAGATGGACGATGCCAAGTTAACACTACACTTCTAGCATCCGAGTCATTGCTAAGTTCAACAATACACCTATGGCTATGACCTTTCCTCGACTTCTTTAAGCCGAGACGACCAATGCCAAGTTCAACATTACACCTCTAACATTACTATCACTGTTAAGTTAAACATCACACCTATGACAGTGACACCCTCAGTTTTCCCAAATAAAACTGAGATGCTGATGAGTTAGGTTAATATCACACCTTTAACTCACGTCCTTGTCAAGTTAATATTACACTTCTGACAAGACTACTTCTAAACCGTTAAGTTAATATCACACCTCTAACGGTAAAAATCTTACTAGATTCCCCACGAGTCTAGTTTCATTTGATATTCTCCCCAACCGAGTATCAAATTCATTTGGGAGGCATTGTTGGTTAACATTACACCGATAAACTATGCTTCCATCAAAATCCCCAGCTGATCTTAAATCAAGTTAATCCCAAATCCTTGATAAAAGTTCACCTTCTCTGGGGGTACGCACTCCACTTGTCACTTTCTTTTATAAAGTGGCAGGTCCACCAAAATCATTCTTTTGCTTCTAAAACAAAACATTCAAGACAACAGAAAGAGGCAAAAAAAAAGAAAAGTGTCACTTTTATTGATATTCAAGCATATGAAAGTGGTACAAAACGCTCTCTTATACAATAAGATTGAGTGTTACAATTAAGGAGTACAAAGAAGTCCCTCTCTCTCTCTCAGAGGCCGTACTCACTCCTTGAAACCGCATCTGATCCCAGGTGCACAACTGGAACCGATTGCGCCATGGCGACGACACCAACTTTCGAAAGCGCCCTAGCTGACTAAGCCAGGAGCAATGGTGTTCTTGAGGTCCGGTGGCAACAGAAGGTCCTGCAACCCTTCGTTCAGGCGCGTCTCTTTTCCTAGCAGACCATCCATCGAACATGGGGTCACTCCTGGGGTGAGAGAGGAAGTTTAGGAGTCATCACAAAGGATGCTACCCTCCACTAGGTCCAGCGGCAGCAGAAAGTCCTGCATTCATCACCATCCCTTCCCCAGCAGGCCATCCAACGGAATGTCCTTGATGTCACTTCTGGAGTAGGGAGAGGAAGAGGATCTTTCCGCCACCGTAACCGCCGGACCACCCTCGCCGATACTCAGCCTATCCGTCTCTTGCACCAGATCTGAAGAGACCTTGGCGAGGGTTGGGTCCTCGTCAGAGATATAATTTAATCTCTCACAAACGACGAGGACCATAATTTAATCTCTCACAAACGAACGTGGAGCAAGTTCGCCAGCCGGTATATTCTTTCTGGGGCCCAGCAAACCTGAAAAAGGACAAGCAAGCCTACCTGCAAAGAATAAGCAAGAGAGTCAGAAAATCTGGAACTCAGTACATTTTTATAAAGGAAACTGAGTAACAGAACGCGGCAGCCATTCAAGACTTCAGACGCGGGAATGACCCGCACAGTCAAACAGACGCGAGTCAAACTGCGCCACGCATAGGATTCAAACGCGGCCTCAGTTTGTACCCGCGCCTAATGCACCAGACGCAAAGAATTTCAGAACGCCAAAAATTGCCATCTCTCTGTTGGGTGAACAGGAGTTGCAAGATTCAGGTCTGAAACGCGCCAAGGCAGTAAAACGCAATGGGCAAAGCCAGCGTCAAGCGCCTGCATTCAGAGAAGTCAAGTCACTGGCACAAATTCCAGAGGTGGAATGCACCGGGACTTCATTCAGATGATCATGCCGAAGTTCAGGCTATACACATCATCGGGGGACATACCAGCAGAGACCTCTGGCCCGAGTTGGCCTCTCTGCACCCAAACGCAGGCGTCCAAGATGACCCGAGAGGGGGTTCTTCTTGAAGAGACCAAACCGAAGCGTGAGAGCTCTGGGTCATCTTCATCCTCGGAATTACCTTCGTCCATGGAGACGGAGTCCCTATCAAGAAACTCTTTTCTGAAGAAGGTGGGACTTCTCAGAGCAATCCAAAGAGAAATAATCCAAGCTTGGATCATAGAAGGGGAGCGCACCCTATTTATAGGCAGGCCCTAATAACTGCCATTAATGGGGCGTTAATTGGAACCGTCACGCACGATTGTCAAAGCCCAGTGGAGGATTGACGCGTGGAACGCCGCTTTGGAAACCGTCGCAAGCGCCGGTTTTCAACCGCCCGCATCGGTTTTGCATCCAAGGGCAGTAACTCCTGAGTCCAATGAGGAGTTGACGCGTGGATAACTGCCTTGGGAATCAACGGATGACTCGGAATCCCAATCGACAGTGGAGACCTGACGAGCAAAGATCTCCTAAAATCTTTTGAGTCAGATCACATTAGACGCAGATGGGAAAGCCGCGTCCCTTCAGCAGACAAGGCTGCATCTCTTGCGTCTGCCCGATCCGCGCAAGTCAGATTTGCGTTATTCAGAGCTGCGTCTCACCTTGTGATTGACGCTGCGTCTCACCCCAGGGACTGACAGCCGCGTCTTACTTTATGGATCAATGCCGCGTCTCATCTTTTGATTGACGCCGCATCTCATCAAGGAGACCGCGTTCCGATTTGTGATTGACGCCGCGTCTCATCAAAAGGACTTAGTAGAATCTAAGTTCTTATGAAATGATGATCGCGTCTCACTTTATGATTGACGCTGCGTCTCAGTAAAAGGACTTAGTAAAATCTAAGTTCCGGTAGACTGACGACCGCGTCTCACTCTGTGATCGCCGCTGCGTCTCGTCAAAAAGACTTGGTGAAATCTAAAGTCCCCATAGATTGATGCCACGTCTCATTCTACGGGATTAATGCCGCGTCTCGCCAAGACCGCGTCTCATTAAAAGAACTTAGTCCTACCTAAGTTCAGTAATCACGACTAGTGATCAAGAGTTGGACTCATCCACAACAGGACAAAGAAATTGGGACAAAAGCTCTAAAGAAAACTTCTATTATATCAAGAAATGATAGAAGTGGATACAAACACTCTTAATAAATAGAGTGTCCCTTTTCTTTACAAAAAAAAAAGAAAGAAGAAAAGAAGGCTAAATGTCCTGGTTCGCCAAGGAACGGATTTGTTCCCTAAGGCGGTGAATCTCATGCTGGCGCGTCCTCTCAGCCTCCATGATAGCCCGGTCCCGCAGCTCCGCCTCAGATAAGAAATTTCTGGCAGCCAGCTGCATCCGCAGAGATTCCACCCTGGAAGATTGTAGGGATAGACTCTCTTCAGCACGCGCCGTAGCAGCCCGTTGCTCCTCAAGCTCCTTTTTGAGGGAAACAAGTTTCTCCTCATTTAGCGCAAGAACAGCTTCCGCCTTGGCGATAATGTCCCGAGTTCTGAGGATGACTTGCTCCGTGCTCTGCACACTGAGCTCAGATTCCCTCGAATCTCCGGCTAATTTTTGAAATTCAGCCTTGGAATATTCAAGGTCACGGACCTCGGCAGCGATCTGTGCCTCCGCCTCCTGTCGCTCCCGTTCCTGATCAGCTAGGAGCCTAGTCAGGGTGGCCTGGGCTTCATCAAAAGAGCCAGCATCTTCCAAAGATTCCAGCTCCCGCAGGTTATCTCCAAGTTGCTCTACCACTCGTAGGCATGCCCTGGCAAGTGAAGGACCCAGAGTGCAGAGTTCACCAGCGTCGGATCATCAGGCCCGCGCCCCGGTTATCATCTCAAGGACAGCGTCCGAGAATCAAACACGATCTTGTGTTAAAGGTCCTTAGGGTTCTATGAACATGTTTTAATGGCGGAACCCACACCGAAGGTGCATTTTTACCTCAGAAAACACCCTCCTACGCAGAGGAAGCATCTCTCTCAGCCTCGGCGACGGTCGCCCTTGAGGTCGATGCAGTCGGTTTCGTCTTGGGAGCCATTGAAGATCAAGAAATCCGAGCGAGGAGATGAATAGTTGAACAGAGAAGGAAGTTCTTTTTCTCAGAGAATGCGTTCGTTCGGAGAAGAAGATACATCTCTCCAACTGTTGCCTTTTATAGGCACGGAGATTCGCGAAGATACGCAGCGTTTGGCCCAATAAACGCTGCAGCGAATCGCTGCCTGACGCGTGGAGCCAAATCATTGTTTGAACAGGGAAGATCATGCGTCGCGACCCCGCCACAAGTCAGAAGTTGACACGTGGAGCAGTTCATTTAATGAACCGGGGGATCCGCGCGCCAAAAGGCGAAATCTCGCCGTTTCCCCAGGCCAGCTGGCGGCGTAATCATGACATGGCACAGGTGCGCGCCCCAAAGTACGCGGCTCTTCGGTGGACATGCCCCGTCAGCATCATCATAAATGCACCCAGAAAATCGCGTCTGCATTTCAAGAGATGCGTCTCTCCAAAGTCCGCGTCCCCTCAAACAGGCCAAACATCGCGTCTCGCTAAGAAGTCGCGTCTTTAAAGCAGTCTCTGCTTTTTCAAAAAGGAACCTGCGTCCAGTCTCCTGCTTCTGCAAAGTCAGTTCAACAGTACACTGACGCAAACAGACAACCAACCACTCCCGGCCAAAAGCGCACCCGTGACAGACTAAAAGCAATCGGGGAGGTCTAGACTGTGTATCTAGACACTCAACACGATCAACTCTGACGGCTTCAAAGAGTTCAACAGTACACTCGCGAAGACCAATTCCAGATAAGATCAAACCCGAAGCATCAACAGTCCAGTCATAAACGCGAACACGGCTAAGATCCAAAGTATTCCGAAATCCGTCCCATTCAACTGCGGAATATCAGAAACTTTGGAGGGGGTTCTGTAGGCTGTCTAAAAATGACTAACAGACCAGCCATTAAGGAAGCAGAGTCTCAAGCTCTAGACGCGAGGAATCGATGCTCGCGTCTCAGCATTAAGACGCGTTGGCTCTACACCCGCGTCTCAACGTTCAGACGCGTCGGCCCGAAGCCCGCGTCTCAGCATCAAGGCGCGTCGGCCCGACGCCCGCGCCTCAGCATCCAGACGTGAAGGCCCGAAGCCCGCGTCTCAAACTTCAAGGCGCGTCGGCCCGACGCCCGCGCCTCAGCATCCAGACGTGAAGGCCCGAAGCCCGCGTCTCAAACTTCAAGGCGCGTCGGCCCGACGCCCGCGCCTCAGCATCCAGACGTGAAGGCCCGAAGCCCGCGTCTCAAACTTCAAGGCGCGTTTGGCTCGATGCCCGCGTCTCAAACTTCAAGGCGCGTTTGGCTCAATGCCCACGTCTCAGTTGCAACTGCCCTGATTGCGGGGCCAGTCACCGCGCATGTAGCGGGTAGTGGCCCCTCATTCGGGAGCGTTTTCAGGAGGCACCTTCACCCCCTGAGACCCCTATAAATAGCCTTGTTTGCTATGAGGGGAGGGGGGCTAAGATTGAAGTTTTGGAGAAGGGAGAGAGCTTTTGGAGAAGATCGAAGCTTTGGAAAGGTCGAGAATTAAGAAGGTCAAGGCATCATCAAGATCGATCGAATCCAGGCAAGAGGATCATCAAGAGGGAAGCACGACTTCAACAACAGACAGAGGGAGGAGACTCTTCAGCGAGCTTACTGAGTACTAGCCGCTCTTCGCCTACCTCCTCTTTGAGAGTTTTGGTAGACGGAGCTGAGTTACTCTTTCTACCGACCGAAGAGAAGACCCCCGACGGTCCAGGACGGTCATCTGGTCAACGGAGAACAAGATTCACTCTCCATCGCCACACGAAGAACCCAGCCTTAAACAAAGGGAAGATTCAGACATCCTCCCTCCCTTGTAACTGGAAAAGAGGGAAGAGTAGTTCTTTTGGTTGTAATCGTTTCGCTTGAATCAAGGAAATCTTTTACAGCTAAAACCACTTTCTCCGACCACCAAATTTTCCGGCGCGTACAGGGTCGTGGTCCCTGGTATACACGGGAATCACTGTAAACATTGTTCGTTGATACCCTATTGGTTTCCAATAACAACCTTGCTTTAATCAGGTGTGGATATATGTGTACTAGTATGCTAGTCCACATATCTAGACATCTGGGTAGGACGAGTACTAATAATAAAAGATGTCAACTAATAATTCGTTATATGTTTTGCGATTCAGGTCGTATTGACTTAGTTTACAATGACGTGAGTATATGATATATAGATGAGGATTTCCTTGTATGGATTATTCCTTACTTATCTAATGAAGCCGTAATCTGGGTTTGCACCGCTGATTTTGCCATGTTTGCTTTCATCGGGTTTTACTTCAAATTTTTGATTTTATTATTATTATTATATTATAGCTGCTTACATCATGCCTTATCACTTATGTTCTGTTCCACCAGACTTTTGTCCTTATCATATTATGCCATGCATATTCCCTGTTTGACATCATCTACAATTTCTTTACTTGCTCCTGCATACCTAAGCTCACGACAAAGCTTTCAATACATACTTATGACTTGAATTTATCGATATACGCGTGCTTATCCCTGCACGCCACTTGGCATTCACCATACCACTCGTTGGGGAGTTTTTGACTCCACTAGATGCTCATGTCCAGATCTCGGAGCTTGGAGCTTATGGATTCTCCCGGTTGCTGATCAGAGATGTGCAATAGAAGCAAGAATCATTGGCAGACCATCTAGAGTCTTTTCCTTTCAAGCCCCCTACTCGGCTCTCGAGTTTCCCTTTGTGATTCGTGAGTGCCTTTTGTATAGTTCATTATTGTATATCTCCTTTATTCTCGCATTTGCTCCATATCGATGATGAAATATTCTTATAATTTTGTGTCACATCATATGATGACTTTGTAATTGTACTCATATGTTGGAATGTATAATGCACCACGTGCTTCTATACTCTAATTGTTGCTTGTACTGATGCTTCGCATATGTATGTAAGGGTATTTTTGACCTACGTGTATACGTCGCAGTAACGTCTCCGTACCTACAGGATCGGGGCATTATAGGGTGGTATCAAAGCTTAGGCTCTCACATCCTCAGTACCAGTCAACAAATTAATAGTAAAAACATTTGCAACTGGAATGCATAAGTTTTGATTATACAATCCAACTACAAGTGCAGAGTTATCTATTCTTCTTGAACATCCTTCCTTTGATTCCTGTATTGCCTCCATTTTTCATTATTCTGATTTTCATAGCCTTTATATCAACTTAAGATATGGGTAGACTAGTATGGTAACAGCAAGACAGAGGTGGTTCTCGCTCATCCTATTCTTGTATTCTTTAATTCTAGTGCAGGTGTTATCTTATATCAGATAGTTTTTCATCTTTGTATTCTAATCTTATATGTATAAACGCTCTATAGGATCAGTACAGGGAGTTGGGTAGTCATCACTTATATAATTAGAAGGACTGTATCGCTACATGGGGAGTGTCGGTATGAAGCAGTCTTTGGATTCAAAAAATGTTTGTCAGACAAAGCTATCCAATAACGATTATGATCTCTTCTATCGCCTTTGCTGAGTTCATCCACAACGTCCAATAGTCTTTATGGAATCGATGAGCTGCGGACCTCGTTAGCCTCACCAAGCGAGAGTAATATACGAGCCACACGAGCTCAACTACACGTGGTCTTTGCTACACCCTGACGCTTAGCAATTAGCGCTGTGTTATGCGTTGACTTCGCCGCATGAGCTTCGCCAAGTGCGAGCCTCGCAGAGCATTAGCTCCGCCACACCCTAATGCTTAGTTTCTGAAGCTGTGTTACGCAATGACCCCACCTGGTCCTGACTACGCTTGTGGCAAGTTCCATTAGCATTTAGTGCTCTAGCTTGGTTTTCTCGTTGTATATTGACCAACTTGTCATGATCTTTATTGACTATCTATTCGGCCAATCTTGTAGGACTTGAGTATTCTTGAAGTATTTAATCTACAGTCGGGTTATCTTCTAGAAGGCGGTTCTTATAAATTCTACGTTATACAGTTCAGAGTAATCGATGCCTTGTGCTCAGAACTCGTTATTATCAGTTGTTCCTTATTTGCATATCCATGATCAGTTCTATCAGGTTTTCTTTATCTACGATATTATGATTTATTTTCAAAGTATCAGAGAGTGAACAGAACATCTATAATCTTATTACAGACTTTTCTTCGGGGATGATTTCATGACCAACGAAGTGAGTATATATTCTGAACAGGTAAAGTATCGTATTCTTGGGTCACGCCATTTCAGAAAGAAATGATCCCCGTCGATTCTCGCAGAATTCAGACAATTGAAAATTGGTCAATCCAATATCAACTCACTTTATATTATTCAGAGTAAGGTCAGCCTATAGAACTCCTGTCAATTAATCATATGAGAAAATAGTTCAGCTACACAGTATCCAAGTTATTATTGTATCGGTCAGAGACATAGGATTCAGATCGTGATTCTGATAAAGTCTTCAGAAAAGTCTAGTGACTCTTTTTATATTCGGCTATCTTATCATTCACTGTCAGACCAAGCAGTCCAATCAGACCATTCAGATTTTTAATTATCTTCATCAGATAGAATTCTCTTCTTAATAGATATCAAATTAGTAGTGGCATGGCACAGTCTGAAGTTTTATACGGCAGAAATGGCAAAAAAAGTCCAGTCCTGAGTTATCATTCAGTTGATTGTGAACTTTTTTCTTGGTTATTCATATCATAATTGGTATAATTTCCATCCTTATCCTTCCTGTGTTCATCTTTCCCTTATTGAAATTTCGAGAACAAAATTTTTGTAAGGTGGGTAGAATAGTACACCCGGTTCTCGGAATACATACTTAGATATGTATTCTGATTTTTTGATCATATTCTTTTGATTTTCCTTCGTATTATGTCTTGTTTTATGATTAGTTATATCATTATTTGGTATTTGAATCCGGATTCCTGATTTCAGAATCAGCCTGAGTTTGAACAGGGAACCCGATCCCGAGCGTATTGATTGATTTGACCTTTCTGGTAGTCAGATTTGACTGATTTTAGTTTCAAACATCGTTTTCTAATATTTTAAATTTTTCATAATTTCTGAAATTTTTTTGAATTAAATTACAAATCTTCAAAAATCCCAATGTCACTAATCGATTCTCAGATTTTTTAATTTACAAATGGAGTCTAGTTTCTAAAATCCGCTTTCATATTATTTCTTAAAATCATATTTTTTATCTAAATACATTTTTGAAGATTTTTTTAAATTTATCAAAATTCCACTAGATTTGGTGTCGACCGATATTGCTGGTAGATTTCAGAATTGTTATTTTAAAAACATAATTGAATTTTTGAAATCTGATTTCATCATATGTCTTAAAATAATATTTATTATTTTTGAGAATATTTGGGAGTCATTCTGAGTTACTTTATTTTCTGAGTTTTTCTGAAGTTTTCAGTGTTTTCCCAGATTTTAGGATTTTATCCAGATATTTTCTTGTATTTTTATATTCTCTAATTTTCCCCTCCACTCATTCTTTTCCTTCCTTTTCTATTTCTTCTCTTCCTTTTTCTTTGTCCAAAATTTCTCAACCACTCAATATCGCAATCACTTTTCTCTCTCCTCATTTATGGCGAGTATACAACTCGTGCTCAGACGCGGACCTCAATTCCGCGTCTAAGAATAACCCAACTAGACGCGGGTCCGGTTTTGAGACGCAAAGGTCATCTTCTCTCTTTTCCTCATTTAATTCCCCTCGAATCAACTCCAATTAATCACCATCAACTTTTCTCTCTCTTCCAAACGGCAACTCTGTGTTTTCCTCCAACGCGGACTTTATCTCCGCGTCTGGCTCAAATTGACCAGACGCGGGTCTGATTTAGCATGAGACACGACTCTCATTTAAAAGACACGGGTCTGAATTTATAAGATGAGGGTATCAATTGTAATAATCCCACTCTTATATGTATACCATACCCCTTTCTCTCTCTTCCTTTCATTTTTTCATCTTCTTCCGTCTCTTTCTCCTTCAACGCACTGCAGCCGACAGCATCGCCCCCCTTGGCCAGCCCTTGGATGGTGACCCTTGGCCACTACTTTAGCCACCACCTCCTCCCTCTTGCACTCTCCATCAACTCCCCAGATACCAACTCCAAACCACCATCTTCTCCTTCTTCTTCACCAAAATAAACCCATAAACCATCATCTTCTTCACCGTCTCCACCACCACTTACACCACCACGTTCACCTCCAACTACACCAAACAGTCTCCCCCATCGTACTCTATCATCAAAGCACTTTCTCGCTTTCCGAAATGAAGTTTCATCAGTCCCTGAAAATCCGCCCTTATAACCAGAGTTGTACCCCTTTTTGGGCTTGGGCATGGGCTGCCGCCCATGGCAGCCAGGCCCCCTAACCACCAGCCACCTTTTGCCGCCGCCTAGCCGGCCTCAGGCCGCCAGCCACCCTCTCCTCTTCTTTCTTTTCCCTTCTGTTCTCTTTCCTTCTTCTTTCTTCCTTTCTTTCTTTCTTCTTTTCTTTCTTTCTTCCTTTCTTTCTCTTTCTGTTCCCTGTTCTGCACTCTCTCTCAATTTCTCATGCACACTTTCTTTCCTTATCTCTCCATCTCTCTCTTGATTCTCTCTTTCTCTCTATATCTCCCCATCTTTTGCTCTCCTCATTGATTCTCTCTCTCTCCCTCTCTCTCGTGTTGGCTCCTGAATGCAGGACTCACCCCCATGTTCAAGTACCCATGACTTGTTAAACGCGATATTTGCGTTTTAGCCTTGTGATGCGAGGCTCGACCTTCGCAAAATGCGATTTTCGCATTTATGATGTAAGCGTAATGTGACTCCCGCGTTTATGATCCTCGCATTCTCTCTATTGATCCCTCTATCTCTCTTTCACTGAATTTCACTCACTCACTCACTCTCTCTCTATCTCTCTCTCTCTCTCTCGGGTATAATTACTGAACGTAGAGCTCGCCCACGCGTCAAAGCAATTTCATAACGCGATCCTCGCATTTTTATTCTCAACGATGCGATAGACCACTACGCGAATCCCGCGTTCACGACCCTCGCGTTCGGCCACCTTCACGTTCCCTCTCTCTCCTCTTTCTATTTGTATATATATGTTATATTTTATATATTGAATGCGTATTCACGTCGGTATTTGGAGTTCTGAGATTTATGACGCATTCGGATATTTTAGGCAAGTGTCCTCGCCTTCTCATCAGGTTTCCCCGCTTCGTCAGGTTGACTGTATTCTATTCTGTATTTTGAGATTATTCTGCTCTGTATTTTGAGATTGTATTCGTATTTTGTATTGGGTTATACCTTTATATTTGTATGTGGTCGAGTGTCCAAGACTATACATGTATTATGACTGTGACGGATACTTGTACTAGGGTAGTTTACTTCTTATACCTATGCCATGCCTGTGATGTTCTCTATTTCTGCTTTATTATATGTGTTTTGTTCGATACTAACAACTACTGTAGGTATCTAGACAGCCTCCAGGCTTAACCGCTCGCGGTTCTATATCAGCTTTCGAGCTAAACCCTTTGGGTTTCCTATCGGGAGCCTAGCTAAACCAAGTGACTGTGTAATTAGCCTATTGGACACCTCATCAGACATAGCTTACTACGTTTCTACTTTTCTCAAACCCATGGGTTTTAATAGCTATACCGTGTGTATACGAGCTGAGCATAATTACGTAGCCTCGTCAGACACGATTTAGCTATACACCTGTTTGCTCAGCCTCCAGGCTTAATCTCTCCGAGGTTCATTAAAGTCCTCTGGACTTTCTAGATACGTCTGAAAAGGCAGCTTAGCGCTCAATATTTTACCACTAAATACACGAAACTCTGCTGAATTTTAGACTCGCATTTTAAGCCGAGTTATTTCTGAGTTCCACCGGCGCTTTGATGATAAAACTCTGTTTGCTGATCTTGTCCGCAGCATTACTTAGCTCCACTTGAATGTTCGCTCGCTCGCTAATTACCTGCTTGTCAGTTTATCTATTCTTCTATTAATGATTATGAAGAGTTTGAAATCTTACTTATACTATTTTTCTTGAAACTGTATGGTTTTCCGATATTCGTAGCGATCTCTTATATTGGTGATATTTTCCTGTATCGCTTGACATGTTTCTACTTGATGTATTATATTTACCATGCTCTCTCTTGTCACCTGCCTGATATCACCCTCCTATCATGCTGTCACCTGACATCTGACATAATATATCTGACTCTTATAATTATCATGATAATTGGAATAATAACCTGACATATTGATATATTCCAGTACAAATCGTATTCCTGATATACTTGTATTCTTGATACTCTTGACTTGTTCTTGCTCATTCCCATAATCTGATAATTATCTAATAAACTATAAAATGGGATAACTTATATCAGGTGGGGGGAACTTACGGATATCAATATATGTTCGTGTTTACAGTGGTATTAGGTATGTTGTGCAACTAAGTCTTCTGGTTCGACCTGAGGGCCTCCAGGTAACCGAGGGGAGCGTTGGCTCCCTCCTTCTTGGTTCTATCTTGAAAAGGGCATCTATAAGACCCTCCTGAATGCCTCACGGTAAGATCCGTACACCAGCAACAGAATATCCTGGGCTGTGGTCCCGGACATGCACGAGACCCACTATAAACATTGTTTATTAATACCCCGTTGATTTTCAATAACAACCTTATTTTACTCAGATGTGGATATATGTGTGTTGGGATGCTAGCCCACATATCTAGACATCTGGGTAGGGCGAGTAATAATAATAAAAGATGCCAATTAATAATTCGTTGTATGTTTTGCAATTCGGGTCGTATTGAGTTAGTTTAAAATTACGTGAGATATATGATATATAAGATAGGGGTTTCCATGTCTGGATTATTCCTTTGACATACTTATCTCATAAAGTCGTAAACTGGGTTTGTACCGCTGGTTTTGTCGTGTTTACTTTCATCGAGTTTTACTTCGAATTTCTAGTTTTATTATTATTATTATTATATTATAGCTGCTTATATCTTGTCTTATCACTTGTGTTCTATTCTACCCATCTTCTGTTCTTATCATATTATACCATGCATATTCCCTACTTGACATCATCCACTATCTCTTTACTTGTATGCCTGGGCTCACGACAAGATTTTCAATACGTGCTTATGACTTGAATTTAACAATACACGCGTGCTTATCCCTACACGCCACTTGGCATTCACCATCCCATTCATTGGGGAGTTTTTGACTCCCCTGGATGCTCATGTCTAGATCTCAGAGTTTGAAGCTTATGGATTCTCCCAGTTGCTGATCAGAGATGCGCAGTTGAAGGCATGCATCATTGGTAGACTGTCCATAGTCCTTTCCTTCCAGGCCCCCCTGCTCGACTCTCAAGTTTTCTCTTTGTGACTCGTAAGCGCCTTTTGTATAACTCATTATTGTATATCTCCTTTATTCTCGCATTTGCGCCATATCGATGATATAATATTCTTGTAATATTGTGTTACATCCTGTGAGAACTTTGTAATTGCACTCATATGTTGGAATGTATAATGCACCACATGCTTCCGTACTCTGATTCTTACCCGTACTGATGCTTGGTGTATATATGTGAGGGCATTTTTGACCTACGCGTATACGTCGTAGTAATGTCTCCGTACCCGTAGAATCAGGATGTTACAACAATACATTATCCTACTCCCCGCTTTGTGTATGATATCTGTGCTACTGTATTGAATCAACTGACTTGCTTTTTCCAGGTTTTCATATCTTTTTCTTGATCTGTTATGGTGAAGGCAATTCGGTATGTATAAACTCATCCTATGGTGACATGAGATATATGGTATATATATATATGAGAGTTTTCTTATTTGGATTATTCCCTCGACGTATCAGTCTGATGAATCCACAATCTGAGTTTGTACAACAAGTTTTGTCCACGCTTCTGTTTAAAGCATGCTTGATGTCGCATTTCATGTATGTGTACGTCTATGCTCACGAAACAGTTTTCAATGCATGTTTTCTGATTCAGATTTATCGACATACGTGTAATTACTTGATTTTGGATTTACTACTGTTTCTCTGATTACCATTTATGTTACTGGTCATTGCATGTACTTTGTGCCTGAACCACATCACTTTGATCATTTACACATGTGACTACTTGTGCACATTACTTGGTTTTATTTTACGTACTCACTGGGTTTTTCTGACAACCTTGGACCTGTATGTCCAAATTCTGGAGCGTAGCGGAAAGGTGGTAGAATCTTTCTGTGGAAACCTTGGACTTTTTAGAGGAGCATCGGATCAGCCATAGCTCAATTCTGACATGTCTCCCTTGACTGAATCACGAGATTCCCTTTTTTATAGTCTGTGAGTATCTTCCAGTCCTTTTCATGCTTCAAAATCATACTCGGCGCCTTTTTGATATAATATTCATGTTATATTGGATTATACCATATGATAATTGTGTAGCTGTACTTTTCTATTGAAATGTGTATTACCACTATGCTTTCATACTCTGATTCCTGCCTATACTAATGTTCAGAATATATATGTGAGGGTATTTTCGCTCTGCATATATATGTCGCAGTAATGTCTCCATATCCGCAAGATCAGGATGTTACAAAATGGTATCAGAGCTTAAACTCTTACATCTTCAGTACAATAAGTCGACAGGTTAATGTGATATTAATTTGTAACTGGAGCGCATGAGACTTGGTTATACATTCCAACTGCATGTACAGAGTTATCTTTTCCTTCCTGTTAATCCTTCCTTTGAATTCTGAAATCCTTCCATCTTTGAACTTTTCCTATTCCTGAATGATCAATCTTTCCCCCTTCTTTTCCTTGTTGTTCCTATCTCCTTCGTGTTCATCACCCCTTATCAAAATTTCGAGAACAAAATTTTGTGAGGTGGGTAAACTATAACACCCCGTTCCCAGAATACGTTCTCAGATACGTGTCCTAATTTTTTGATCATATTTTCTTATTTTTCCTTGTATTTATTTTTATTTTGTGATTAATTATATTACTATTTGGTATCGGATTTGAATTTTTGGATTCCGGGTCTGCACGAGTCCGAACCCGGGACCTGATCCCAGTGTACAGCCTGATTTGACCTTTCTGGTAGACAGATTTGATCGATTTTAGTTTCAAATACTGTTTTTCAATATTTTAAAATTTTCGTAATTTTTGAAAATTTTCTAAATTATTCTGCAAAATTCAAAATTGGTATTGTCAGTACCGCTGATCAATTCTTGTATTTTTAATTTTAAAATGGAGTTAAATTTCTAAACTACTTTCATATTGTTTCTCAAGATTGTATTTTCTATCGTAGTGTTTTTTTTGGTGATTTTTCTGAATTAATCAAAATTCACCAGTTTTGGTGTCGGCCGGTATCACTGGTCAATTTCAAAATTTTTAATTTGCAAACGAGATTGAATTACTTGAATTCAATTTCACCATGTTTCTCAGTATAATATTTTCTATTTTGTGATTTTTGGGAACTTTTCTGAGCTAGTCAAATTTTAACAAAATATATTACTATTTTATCTCTTTTCCTTTCTTTCTTTCTTTTCTTTCGTTCCTTCCCCTGGTCCCCCCACGCGGCTGGCCTGCTCCCCATTCCCTATCCTATCTCTCCTACTTCCATCATCTCTCTCCCTTTTTTCTTTCTTATTACCATCTCTCTCATTCTCTATTATCTTTTCTTTCCTATCATCTCTCTCTCACTCCAGCACTCCTCCCAGCTAACACCACCGCCACTGACGCCGCCCCTTGGCTGTCGGCCAGTCCAACCACCACCACCGTCGTCACATCTCTTCCCCCTCTCCAACACTTCTACCTCCTTCAACCTACTCCAACACCACTATCTCCATCTCATTACCACGAACTATACCTCCAACATCTCCTCCATCTATCACCCTACTCCACCACTTCCACCACTATCCTCTCTCCCCATCACCACTCTCCACCATCATCACCAGCCATCATCACTTCTCCCCCATCATCCCCATCTTCAACAACAATGACCACAACAACACCAACATCATCTTTATCACCACTACTATCACGCTTCCCTACCTCCTTACCCGGGCCCCACTCGCTGCCGACCGTCCAGGCCCGCCAGCGACCCCTGATGGCCTTAGGCCTCCGGCCAACCTCCCCCTTCCATCTTTTTCTTCTTTTCTTCTTCCTTCTCTTCTCTTTTCTTCTATTTCTTTTTTTTCTTCTTTGCTTCTCTCTCATACTATTCTCTCTCTTTAAATTTGGTTTCCCTTTCTCTCTTCCTCTCTTTTGCTCTTCTCCTCTCTCTGGTTCTGGATATGGTTCTCTGCTCTCTCTTCTCTCTCTAATTCTCTCTAGTTTCTCTCTCTAACTATCTCTCTCGATCACATTCTCTCTCTCTTTGCACATGTGCTCGTGTGTAGTCAGAATTCTTAGGAGTTTCCGCCGAGTTTCAGTTTTAGACGAGTACTCCTTTTCAGTATTTAGACAAGTACTATAATTTATGTTGGGCGAGTGTTTTCTATTAATGTTACATGCTTGGTAAATGCTATTTTGATGTTTAATACATGATGCATGCTATATTGCTTGATACATTATTTGCGAGCATTTTTCTAATATTATACATGTTTTACGAGTACGTTACTAAAGCATGTTACATATTTTGCTTGTGCTATACTTCTCGTTAGCCCAGGTTTTATTAGCTCCACTTAGCTATTTGATATAATAATTAGGAATTATTGATATGGTTGTGAAAAGTTTGAAATATTTATTTATATTGTTTTCATGTATCATGTCATATGACCTGCTGATTGCCTGACACATGATGTTGTGATCCTGTATACAATTATATCTTGTATTTAGCTTGTACTGTATACTTACCTGACATCGACGTGTTAATTACCTCATACTTGACATGCTATCACTGGATCTTGATACACTTGACCCGACATTGTGACACCTAACTAATTTTATTACCTATTCAGATTATCGCTTTACAGAGACTTGACATGATTATTATACTGTTACCAAACATCTAGTACTTCTGAACTCTTGTATTCCTAAACCCCTTGAAACAGGGAGACTCCTGATATTATACTCTTGCTACTATACTCCTGATGATCCTCGTAAGCTAATCATCATGAACTAATCAGTAATAAATAGATAACTTACACTTGGATGGGGAAAACTGATGAATATCGGTGATATCGTGTTAATGTCGCTATGTATTGAAGTGTCGTGTGGGGCGTAATGTAAGTCCCCGGATGTAGTAGCCTGAAGTGTCGTGTAGGGCGTAATGTAAGTCCCCGGATGTAGTAGCCTGAAGTGTCGTGTGGGACATAATGTAAGTCCCCAGAAGCAGTAACCTGATCTCCCGAGCATAGTCCCGGGCAGAAGCGAGAGCCACTATAAATTGAGCCATTAGATCTTCATCAGTCTTTAAAAACCAAACTCTTCTTACTCATGCGTGAATGTATGTGGACTGGGGCACGGGAACACATACCTAGACATCAGGTCGGATGAGTCTTAATAACATAATAATAACATGCTACTGATATCTGACTAGTGATGTACTTGATTTATACTTATGAGACATGTGGCACAATACATTAACCTGCTCGCCATTTGTGTATGATATTTGTGCTACTGTGTTGTATTGAATCACTTGACTTGCTAATTTCAGAGTTTTCATACCATTTTCTTGTTCTGTTATTGTGAAAACAACTCGTGTTATATAAACTCAGTCTATGGTGGCATGAGATATATGATATTGTAACGTCCCGATCCTACGGGTACGGAGACGTTATTGCGACGTATATACATAGGTCAAAAATACCGACACATATATACGCTAAGCATCAGTACAGGTAAGAATCATAGTATGAAAATATGTGGAGCATTATACATTCCAACATATGAGTACATTACAAAGTTATTACAAGATGTGACTCAATATTGCATGAATATTACATCACCGATTGGCTCAATTGCGAGAATACAATAAGATATACAATGATGAACATTACAAAATGCGCTCACGAGTTACAAAGGAAAACTCGAAGACAAGCAAGGGGCCTGGAAGAATAGGGTCCTGAACTGGTCTTCCGCTTATCCACTACGCTTTCGCTGCGCCACTCTAATCAACAGGATATTCTTCACGGTCCAAGCTTTAGGATCTGGACATGCAGATCTAGGGGAGTTCTCCGTAACGAGTGATGTGATGAATGCCAAATAGCGTGCATCGACAGGCATATGTATATCAATAATCTGAATCAAAGAGCATATATTGGAAACCGTATCGTGAGTACAAGCACACATGAAAATGAATAAGGCATCAGGTGATGAAATGTATAGAAGTGACAAAACCAATTATACAGGCTCAGTAGATAGATTTATAAGATTGATACCTCGAGGAGATAATCCAAACAAGAAAACCCTAACCTATATATCATATCCTCATGTCTCCATCGACTGAGTATACACAACCTGAGCTATCCACGATAACAGCAAAAGAGAACAGTATGAATCATCAAGAAGCAAAATTTATATGGTAACTAAAGAATCAATATAAAATCAAGATTAAGTAAGTCAGGAGATTAGGTATAACAATACAAGTATAATATCAAGCAAGAGACAGGTTGTGTACAATATGATAACAGCAGGAGATTGGTGGATTAGTACACAGGTGGTAAAATCAGGAATATATAATATAATAATAGTAGTAAAATCGAAAATATGAATGAAACTCGATAAAAGCAAATACGGTAAAACAAGTAGTACAACTCAGATTACGGCTTCATGAGATAAGTACACCGGAGGAATAATCCAAATAAGGAAATCCTTATCTATATACCGTATATCTCACGTTATCGTAATCTGAATGTATACAACCCGAATTGCAAAACACTACGAATTATTAATTAGTATCATATTATTATTACTCATTCTACCTATATATCTAAGTAAGTGTTATCGGTACACATACATCCATATATGAGTAAGCTAAGATTATTATTGTAAATTGATGATGAAATAATAGGTTATGGTTACAGTGGGTCTCGTACATATTAGGGACCACTGCCCAGGATGTTTCAGAGCTGACCGGAACCTGCCGCTAGGCAAACAGGAAGGTGGGTTTTATATTATACCCATTCAGGAATGTAACAGGAGGTAGGGAGTCAACGCTCTCCTCGGACACTGAAGGCCCTCAGGTAAATCTGAAAGTTGGAGTTGCACAACATACCTGATACCATTGTAAATGTATTCGCTACTTGAAATCCATTAGTTTTCTCTTACCCGATGTAAATTATTCTTTTTATAGTTTATTATGTAATATCAATTTACGGGAATGGCAGGAGCAGGAACGGCTCATGAATTTATAGGAGTATATAGATTTAGGTCATTGTATGTATAATACAGGATAACATGTCACTGTATATAATACAGATAGGATTCCCGTAAATGTGATAATCACAGGTCAAGCAGTCATGTCAGGTGGCAAGTGGTAAGTGATATCATATCAAGGGGTAGGTGTCAAGTAGTAGCATGCAGGAGTCAGATGCCAAGTGATCACATACAGGAGACAGCACGTCAAGTAAATAAGCACAGAGGATATCATCTATCGAACAACACGAAATAGGAAAATGGTACCGATACAGAAGATCGGTACGAACACCAGAAAACATTCAGTTTTGGAAAATAGTTTAAGTAGAGATTTCAAACTCCTCACAGTGTCAAATAAAAGAGTTAATTAAGTTATCGAGCAGACAAACGAGTAAGCAAGCAAGCGAAAATGCAAGCGACGCTAAATAAACTAGGGATAAGATCAGCAAACAGAGTTTAATCACTAAAGCACCCGGTGGAACTCAGGGACGACTCGGCTTAAGATGCGAGTTTAAAATCCGGCAGAGTCCCGCCAAGGCGTGTTTAGTGGTAAGGCGCTGAGCGCTAAGCTGCCTTTTCAAGCATAACTAGAAAGTCTAGAAGACTTTAATAAATCTCGGAGAGGTTAAGCCCGCAAGCTGCAGTAAAACTGAGAGCAGTTAAGCCCAGAAGTTGTGGAGCGCCTGCACAAGCGTTAATACCATACACAAAAATAGATATAATATCGTCTACATTATTACAGACAGTAATCCTCAGAATACAGATACATCACACTGATACTAATATACATGTCCGAAAATACAATACAAAGCCCCATAAAATACAATAAAATTTTCGTCTAAGCGGGGTATCCAGAAAAGCGAGAACACTCGCCTAAATACGGGAAAACATCGTGAAATCCCTGATCTCCGAAACTCCAAGTAACTAACACATGAACGCATTCAATATATATATAGTATGAGGGAGAGTATGAGAAATTAAGAGAAAGAGAGAGAGAGAGTTTGTAGGGAAAGAAAGAAAGAAGGGAAAAGGAAAAGAGAAAGAAAGAAAAGAGAGGGGGTTACCCTCGTGTCAAAACAAGCCCTAAGGCTGAGCCCCATGTCGGGTTGGGGATGAGCCTCGCGTCAAGCTAGAAAGAGGGCTAGAGAGAGAATATAAGAGAGATAGAAAGAGATATATGGAAAGAGAGAAAGGAAAATAAAGAGAGAATACAGTGAGTAAGTGAGAGAGAGAGAGAATGAGAGAGAGGGAAAAAGGAGAGAGAGTGAGAGTGAGAGACGAAAACACGAGAGAGGGTGGGTGAGAGAAACTGAGAGACTGAGAGAGAGTAGGAGTGAGAGAGTGAGGGCATGAGAGAGATTGAGAGAGAAAGGTAGGTTGGAGGGAGGGAGAGAGGAAGAAAATAACTGAGAAAGAAAAGAGAAGGAGGAAAGAAGAAAGAAGAAAGAAAGAAAAGGAAATAAGGAAGAAAGGAAGGGAAGATGGTCGACCTGGCATGGCCGGGCGGTGCCGGTGCTGGCGGCCGGGAGGCGCGCCAGAGGTCTGGCCTAGAGGGGTGACAGCCCGGGCCCAAAGAAAGGGGGTGATGGTGCAAGTTTAGGCATTGGTGGTGGAAATGGGTTTGGCAGAGTGGCGTTTCGGAAGGCGAGGAATGGCTAGGATGGCAGAGCTCGCTAGAGAAGAAAGTTTGGTGAAGGTAGCGGTGGTTGTAGTGGTGGTGGTGGTAGTGGAGATGGTGGAGAAGATGTTTAATGTTGATGGGTTTATGCTGGTGTTGGTAATGGAAGTGTTGTGAAGTGAGGTTGGAGATGGAGAGGGTGGAGGAGGAGTTGGCATTGGCCGGAGTGGCGGTTGCTTACCGACCTAGGTCGCCGACCAACGGGCGTGGCCAGGTGGGGTTGTTGTCGTTGGTAGGAAGAAGAAGAGAAGAAAAGTAAAAAGGGAAATGAAAGAGAGAGAAAGGAGAAAGATAAGGGAATGTATGTATAATATATAATACACACACACACACATATATTTATATATATATCAGAAATATGTACATCAGCCGATAGCTGAGAGTCCCTCTCAGCCTGCGGTGACGTGGCACATTATGAGCCACGTAATTCGACAATCTAAAATGACGCCCACTTTTGAAAATAATTGAAATTACTAAAAGCCTCTATCATTTGTCTTTTCTTGGAATTATGTATTAGTTTTATATTCTTTATTATTATTTTTCTCCCTTTTTATATGTCTATCTCTATGTGTCTCCTCTTGCTGTCAGATCTAGATTTTTGACTTGTAGAGAATGTTGTTCTAAAAAAGCGAGAGCGGGATCAGATATTAATTTTTAGTTGCAGACCTAGATTTCTAGCAGCTATTTTGATAGGTTCATGTTCCCTCGGGATGTCAGCTTCAATATTTTCATCGTGATTCTTCTTCTTCTCTTCTTCTTCTTCTAAAGGAAAGCCTATCTGAAATTTTGAAACATCGAAAAAATGGCTATTCGATTTAAAATCTAAAAGATAAAATAAAATACACATAAATATTTAACCAATCTATCAGAGATGCTACTGAAGTCGCAGGAAAAAAATTATTTTAAAAGCTGTCATTTTCATCAGGACTGCGACTTTGATCGCATTCATAATAATAAATTGTCGGATAAAATTGAATTCTGTAATCATAATCGCAGCATGAAATTTCATCTTCAAACCATTTGTTTTACAAGACAATGATTAGTCTACAATTTCTGTATTATTATATCGCATTTTCCTACCGATTTATGAATAAATTGTCGGTCTAAACCGTGTTTTGGTCTTGATTGCAGGTAGATCTAAAGTTCAAGGACAAAGGGGTAATAAGAGCCTAATTAACCTCTTTTATGGTAATTAATCCCGCATTATTTGGAGGCCAAGCCAAGGATTATCTAGAAGATTCATTGAACCTAGCCTCCTGCACATGTCAGACGAATATTCGGACGAAATTACCAGAAACGGGATATACCCTGACAACCCATGAAGACAGAGTAACAACTGACAAAAACAAGGGACGTGGCTCCCTGGTATTGCCGCGAAAACGCGACAATAGCCGCGTTTTCGCGGCAAAGGAGTGGAGCCACGCGTCGATTTTCGACGCGTGCCCCGTCTCGTCTTCTGGATGCTTCCTGGGCCTATAAAAACCCCTGAAGAGAGCCAGAACGCAAGCAGTCTTCGTTTTTAGGAGTAGATGCAGATTTTAGGAGTAGTGTAGGTAGGTGCTCTTCATTTCTCTTGTATTTTCATTTCTTTTTAGATCATTATAGTAGGGCCGAGTGATTCATAGAGAGAGAGAGATAGTGAGGGATTGATGTAATAGATAGTGACAGTCTATGTAAAGGTGCCTCCTTTCTCTTCCATTGTAATCTCCTTCATCTTCTACATGATTTCTTGCTAACTTTTATTCTCATGGCAATCTAACTACTAACCACTAACCATCTAACCACTTACTTGATAATCCACATGACTCGGGTAGCCTCTATTAAGGCCTTGTTCTTGCAAGAGCCATGGCCAATGATGATGGGTTCTAACATCTAACTTGCTAACTTGCTAACCAAGCTAACTCTCTTTTATTTTCATGCTTTCTTTTAGTAGTGTAATGAGTTGATGCTTGTGTTAGCTTGATCTTGATGCATGTTTGAATGTGATGAACCATCTATGTGCCATGCTTTGTATCGTCTCTTGAAGCCAAGGATTATTGATGGCCGAGGATCAAAATGTGAGGCAACTATCATGAAGAGGTTAGCATGGTTAGTGGAGTATTTAGTAGTTAGTAGCGATGAGTTTTCTTTTCTCTTGTTTTAGAAATCATTTTCAAAACTCTTTTCTAATTTTTCTATCGATGTTTTCACCGCCTTCTTAGTTCATCTTGTTTCATCTCCTTTTCTACTTTGTTTTCCAAACCACTCTTCTATTTGGTTTTTACATCGACGTTTTCATCGCTCACCTCACCTACCACATTCTGGATTTCCTTCTCCTTTTCTTTTCACTTTTTTTTTCATTCTTTCAACAAAGAAGAAGTGTTAACAAATAACGTGAATAAAAACTGTTAATGCTTTTATCGCCTCCCTTCCCTGTGGATACGACCCGTTAAGCCAATGCTATAACGGAAGTGTCGAGGGTACATTAGCACATTCAAGCTTTTCATTTGATTTCACATAATACACACTTTTGAGTGCTACTTCCCCCATCGATCAAATTTTTGGCGCCGTTGCCGGGAAGGGAATGGTTTTGTTTTCCGTCTTTGTTAACATTGTCTTCTCTGTTTTGATGTGCAGGGCAATATTTACAGGTGTTTCATATTGCAGAACATAAACTAGCTTTGTACCTCCCTGCTCTAGAAAGCAGGGACCCAGCTTCCAAACAAAAGTCGTGCAACCGCGACATTTGCCGCGAAAACGCGGCCATTGTGTGAACATTGTATATGTTGTTGTGCTGGGATGTGTGAATTGTAATAGCTAGTGGATTTGTACTGCTATCTTTCTTGCTTTGATTGCCTACACACCATAATAAAATAAAGAACTAAAATAAGGTATTTGGACGCGTTTAAAACGGTTTAGACATTTGCATTTAGGCACGTGTCAAATACTGTATTTTTGTTCTGTTGTTGTGATTTGGATGGAGATGTAAATATGGCATTGCATATAGTATAGGACAAATACGTGGGTGATTTATCGCTTTGTGTTATATTCTTATCTATATTGCACACTTGCACGAATTGAACTTAAGGGCAAACTCCAAACAAGATAAGGTGGGATTTCATCACCCTTCCTTAGCCCAAAAATCATCTCCCCACTCACACAACCCAAGCCCTAATAAAATTTGAATAGACGTTGGACCCTAGGGACATCTAGGTCTAGGTCAACCCTCCTATTGGCTTGGTTTTGATTTTCTTTTATTTTTGTTTGTTGTTTGATTTTTTCTTTTTGTTTGTGATTGTTTGTGAAATGGCATTCAATAATAACAATTCTTTCAATCCGAATATGAATCCATATTTCACACCAACCCCATTTGTTTCGGATAATTCCAACCGGCGTTTTACAATATGCATCAACCACATACACCGGGTTGGCCTTATCCGAATCAATACAACCCATACCTACATTCTTATGACTATAATTCCCAAAATAATTTCAACTCGTCACAGAGTCAATGGGGATTCACTTCCCCGAGTTTAATTTTCAACCTTCTTGTCCACAATATCCACCATGTCCATAATTTACACAATGTTCATTCCCCGATTTCGCTTCCTATACTCCTTTTTCTGAACCTCCCATTGAAGAAAATCTGAGTTCGAAAAGAGAGTAGAAGCCAATCTATAAGAGGCCGAGCAACAACTTCACAAAACATTGGCCTCTCTAAAACATATTCAAGAGTCTTACTCAGTTCCACCACTTCATAATGAACAACCATCTGTCCTGGAAACGAGTAAAGAATTCTTGTGTGAGTCCAAATTTCCATCTCAACACACTTTTGACTCACATTCTTCACAAAAATTTCAAAACCAAGATTCTTATACTCCCATTCTAGAGCAACCACTTGGAGATACATCAAGTCTAGAACAGAGAATAGAAATCTTGCAGGAATCTACTTCTCAGTCTGTTGATAGAATAGAAACACAATTGAGTGAAATGGTCAACATTCTTAAAAATGAAGAAACTCTCTCTTCACACCTTTCACCAATTCAAATATCTCTAACTCTATCAATTTGACCCATGACTTCTATTGTTTTGGAAACCAAAATTCCTACACTCCTTTTCTAGAACAACCACTTGTAGATACATCATATCTAGAAAAGAGGATAGAAGTCTTGCAAGAGTCCGCACTAAAATTTCAAAAATTATCTGTCGAGTCTGTCAATAGGATGGAAGCACAATTGAGTCAATTGGTTAGCATTTATAGAAATAAGGAAACTCTATCTTATCAACCTTTGATCAATTCAGCTATGCCAAACTCTATTGATATGACTCAGGACTCTTGTCATTTTGAACATCAAGATTCAATTTCAGCACACCCATCTGAACTTGTCCAAACTTCAAATGTTAAAGATCCTATTGACATTTTGACAAGTTATCCTTTTCCTGAAATTGAACTTGAGCATGAATATGATCATGAACCTCAAATTAGTGATTCAATTCTACTTCCTGATTCAATTATGACTCCAGTATCTTCACCTGATTTCAATCCTTTTCCCGAGCCAGTATTGGATCCTATACCATCCATTGTGAAATTGAATCACCAATCATTCATGATGATTATATTAAACTAGACCAATTTCATACTTTTGAGAGTCCCATGGATAAATGGCAAGTTCTCATTTTTGTGGAATTGAACTCAATGAGGAATGTGACTTTGATCCTCAAATTTGTAATCCAGTTCAAATTCCTGAATCACTATTGACTCCTGTTTTATTACCCAATTTGAGCAACATTTTAGAGTCAGTTTTGATTCCCATACCTGTCATTCCTGAACTTGAATCACCAACCTTAGAAAGTCACATTCCATCATTGGGGAATGAATGTGGACTTGAGTTTCATCTTCTTGATTTGGACCCACTTCCTGAACCGATATCGACTCCCGAACCTTTACTTGACTTGAGTCATTTTTCTGAATCGATATTAGTTCCTATATTTTCTGAGTCCAAATCAATCATTCCATTCTAGGACAAGGTTGTTGATAAATTTGACTCCGAAATTATTTTGAAAATTTGGAAATTAGATGGGGTAAAACTGTTAATAAAAATCATTCATATATACATCATTCTTGTGGGTTGTATTCTTGAGATTTCTGGTGGGTTCCTCCGAACTCCACGCAAGAATGATTGGGCCGCCTTTCGTGGACCAATCAGACCGCCACCGGAACCACCACCTTGAGGTGATTTTCTTCCCTCTCTATTTGTTTCATGCATACATATATCACGATGCATTGAGGACAATGCATGAGATAAGTGTGGGGAGGGTTTGCTAACTTAGAGTTTTAGATTTTCTTTCTTTTACACTTCTTTTAGGATACTTTTAGAAATCTTCCCTTTTGTATAGGAATTTTTCTCTTTCTTTAAAAACTTTTTGAAATAAGAGACAAAGTTTGATCTATTTTTAAGAAAATTAAGATGATCTTAGAAATTAAGAAAGCCTTAATTATGACATCTTAAACCTAGTCGAAATAATGGACCTTGTTTAAAATTATAGGCTAAGTAAGATAAATTGGGGAGATAATTTTATCTTGAATTTTTTGCCTTAGATAGTAAGCACTTCACACTTACACATTTTAGGGATGGAAACAAAGACCTAAAATGCCATAAAGTAAAAAAATAATAATAATATATATATATAAATAAAACATCACTTATTAAGCTGGATAACTATGCCTCAAGAAGCATGATTATTCACGCCTAACGGTGGTCAAAAGAATCAAATAATCCCCTTAGTTTTGTGGCCTTGTTTACTCGAGTCCTTTAACCCGAGGGATGTTTTCTCATCTGGTGCCCTAGGACCGTCTGGTTTGGGAGTCATCGGTTATAGGCTCGCTACATGGGTGAACTAAGAAAGCCTAAGAAAATTAAGGGAAGAAGAAATAAATAAATAAATAAATAAATAAATGGCTTGATGGTTAGAGTTGAAATCCCAGAAATCTTCACTATCACAAAGTGCATATTATCTAGGTTTTATCAAAGATAAATTATTCAATCCAATTTTGAATTCTTACCTTAATTGAAGACAAGATCTTGCATGGAGACTAAGTTAAGAAAGAATGATTTTGGTGGACTTATGACCTTAGATCGCTTATATTTTTGCAAAAATATTTCATAAACTTATCTCTTTCAAAATGCGTTTTCAAAATACTAACATTTGTCTTCTTTCTTTATGGATTTTGTGGGTGCAATCCGCTGAAAACCCTCAGGAGACAGCACTCCTCCTCTAGGGTAACCTAGAGGTTTAACGGCTTGTTGCACACGCTCAGTGCAATCGCGTCACCTGCGAAAGTGGTGTAATAACTCTTGTAGTATAGTTTTTCTTTTCTTGTTTGCTCGGGACGAGCAAAAGAATAAGTGTGGGGGTGTGATTAGTCTACAATTTTTGTATTATTATATCGCATTTTCCTACCGATTTATGAATAAATTGTCGGTCTAAACCGTGTTTTGGTCTTGATTGCAGGTAGATCCAAAGTTCAAGGATAAAGGGGTAATAAGAGCCTAATTAAACCTCTTTTATGGTAATTAATCCCGCATTACTTGGAGGTCAAGCCAAGGATTATCTAGAAGATTCATTGAACCTAGCCTCCTGCACATATCAGACGAATATTCGGACGAAATTACCAGAAACGGGATATACCCTGACAACCCACGAAGACAGAGTAACAACCTGACAAAAATCAGGGACGTGGCTCCTGGTATTGCCGCGGAAACGCGGCAATAGCCGCGTTTCCGCGGCAAAGGAGTGGAGCCACGCGTCGATTTTCGACGCGTGGCCCCATCTCGTCTTCTGGATGCTTCCTGGGCCTATAAAAACCCCTGAAGAGAGCCAGAACGCAAGCAATCTTCGTTTTTAGGAGTAGGTACAGATTTTAGGAGTAGTGTAGGTAGGTGCTCTTCATTTCTCTTGTATTTTTATTTCTTTTTAGATCATTGTAGTAGGGCTGAGTGATTCATAGAGAGAGAGAGATAGTGAGGGATTGATGTAATAGATAGTGACAGTCTATGTAAAGGTGCCTCCTTTCTCTTCCATTGTAATCTCCTTCATCTTCTACATGATTTCTTGCTAACTTTTATTCTCATGGTAATCTAACTACTAACCACTAACCATCTAACCACTTACTTGATAATCCACATAACTCGGGTAGCCTCTATTAAGGCCTTGTTCTTGCAAGAGCCATTGATGACCAATGATGATGGGTTCTAACATCTAACTTGCTAACTTGCTAACCAAGCTAAGTCTCTTTTATTTTCATGCTTTCTTTTTAGTAGTGTAATGAGTTGATGCTTGTGTTAGCTTGATCTTGATGCATGTTTGACTGTGATGAACCATCTATGTGCCATGCTTTGTATCGTCTCTTGAAGCCAAGGATTATTGATGGCCGAGGATCAAAATGTGAGGCAACTATCATGAAGAGGTTAGCATGGTTAGTGGAGTATTTAGTAGTTAGTAGCCATGAGTTTTCTTTTCTCTTATTTTAGAAATCATTTTTAAAACTCTTTCTCATTTTTCTATCGATATTTTCACCGCCTTCTTAGTTCATCCTTGTTTCATCTCCTTTTCTACTTTGTTTTCCAAACCACTCTTCTATTTGGTTTTTACATCGACGTTTTCATCGCTCTCCTCACCTACCACATTCTGGATTTCCTTCTCCTTTTCTTTTCACTTTCTTTTTCATTCTTTCAACAAAGAAGAAGTGTTAACAAATAACGTGAATAGAAACTGTTAATGCTTCATCGCCTCCCTTCCCTGTGGATACGACCCGTTAAGCCAATGCTATAATGGAAGTGTCGAGGGTACATTAGCACATTCAAGCTTTTCATTTGATTTCACATAATATACACTTTTGAGTGCTACTTCCCCCATCGATCAGACAGCGACCAAAGTCACAGTCCAATTAAAATTTATTAATAAAAAGACTGCAACCTTGGTCGTAAAAAATGAAAAATAAGTTATAAAATACTGTGACCAAGGTCGCAGTGTTATCAAACAAAACTTTTCAAAAGACTGCTATTACATAAGATTGCGACCAGCGACCAACGTCCCAGTCTTCGGTCGCAGTTTTCTAACCATCTTAATTACTTACTTTTCAAGACCTTGTTCACTGCTTCAATTGATTATGTCTCTTGTTTCATAAGAATGCGACCATGGTCGCAGTTTTCTATTTAGATTACTTAATAAAAATATTATGACCAAGGTCGCATTGTTATCAATTCTCAAAAAAACTGTTGTTACGTAAGACTGCGACTGAAGTCGTAATCTTCTAATCATCTTAATTAATTAACTTACGAGATTATTGTCACTGTTTCAATTGACTGCGACTCTTATTCATAAGACTGCGACCACAGTCGCAGTATCCTATTTAGCTTAGCAAGTCCGAAAAATACTGTGACTCTAATCGAAAAAATAAAAAAAGGCTACAACACTGCGACCAAAGGTCACAATATAAAATAAAAATAAATTTAAAAAGTGAAAATGATCTTAAAAAATTTAAATCCAAAATTTTTATTTTCAGAAACTGCGAAATCGATTGTAGTTTTAGAAAACAATAAAATAAAATGAAATAAATTGTTTCAAGTCGGAGTATAGATTTTTATTATGATAAAACATCTTTTAAAAAAAAATTGAACATTAATGCGACCATGGTTGTATTCTTTTAAAATAATTTATTTTTCTAAAATATGGTAATCAAGATCTGTTAATTTTTTGTTCGAAAAAACTCAAAATTTTCAGATCTGTAATTTTTAGTGGAGGAACAATTGTAGCCAGGTTAAAAGTGAAACTGAGGGTATTTTAGCCATTGGGCAACGAAAAGTAGTTGAGGGTCTCCTTTACCACCTAAATTTTTGACTTCTCTGCAGCTAATATGAAGCCACGTCCGGCTGAGAAACTCTCTCAGCTGTCGACTGAGGTACAGTAACCCCTATATATATATATATATATATATATATATATATATATATTATATATATATATATATATATATATATATATATATATAATAAGAAGTGAGATCCGCGTCTCACTTATGAGTCCGCATCTCCACGAAAACCAAACTCGCATCTGGTTAAAGAAAAGCCCAGATGCGGACGTCAAGTCGTGTTTAGCTGAGGGTAAGGTATATGTATTAAAGGAGGAGAGAGAAAAAAGTAGTTAGGATATGAGTGATGGAGATTGATTTAGAGGGACATTAAATGAGAGAGAGAGAGAAGGATGATCACTGAGTCCCGCAGAGACTCAATCACACATTTGGGCCGATCTCGTGTCTGGCGTGGGTGAGGATCGCGTTCAACAGAGGGGAGAGAGTAAGTGGAGGAGAAGATATTTTGAGGGGTTTCTTCCGTGGAGGAGAAAATTGATGAAAGAAAAGAAAAGAAAAAGAAGAGGAAAGAAGAAAAGAATGAGTGGTGGAAAAAAATTGGAAGAAGGAAAAGGAAAAGAAAATATTTGGATAAAAGTTCAGAATCTAAGAAAACACCGGAAACTCTAGAAAAGCTCAGAAAATGAAGTAACTCAGAACCATCTCCAAAAATTCTTAAAAATAATAAATTATATTAAAGTATTTGTGTGGCGCCCCGATCCCGGCGGGTACGGGGACACCACCGCGACGAACATACGCAGGGCGATGGTACCATCCCGTATGTACGCTAAGCATCAATACAACACAATACAGGGATCAGAGTGCGGAAATACGTGATATTATATATTCCAATACAAAATAGTATAAGTATTTAGTCATCATAGATTATGACATAATATTACATTACATCACCAGATAATATAAAAGTAGACTGTACAAGGTACAAAAGATGGAACTCACGAGCTGAAAAAGGGAATCTCGCGAGCGGGAAAGACTGGACGAAGCTACGACTGATCCAACTGCTCCTCGAAGTAGGCCTGATCCTCAGCTGATTGGTCTACCTCGGTCCTGTTGGCCCAGTGGCTTTCCACTCTAGTTTTGATGATGATTAACTCATGTAATTATGTTTACTAATAATCTTGTAATGTTTAGTTTCAGATCATTAATCAAGATATTAGTTGGTGATTGCTTCAACAAGATGGTTTGAAAGTTTTCACATAGTGATTCCAGAGCCCGAGCATCATGATCATACATAGTACTCGTTGGAGTCTAGCTCGTAGATCACGGTTTGGATCGAGTCGCCTTAAAGACGGTGTTCCTCAAGAAGACTTAGGTATCCTAGTGTTTAGTGTGTTTTAGATCCATGTGTAAAGATTAGATAGTTGATATGCTCAAGTTCACTATACACACACGTTTCATGTTTTGGATTTGTTTTTTCGGTTTTTGGTTTGACCGATATTGGTTTTCAGAATAGATAGATTCAAAACAAGTTTACATTGTTTAAATGCATATTAGATATGTTCTATATACATACTTACTTCATATCCTAGACAAGCTTATTTTGATATGCCTATTCATGAGTTTTGATGTTTTGGTATTTTTTTATAAAACATTATTTTGGAATTAAAGACAAAAACAATGATATGCATATGTTTCATGTATATTGGACTTATGTCCATATGCAACATGCCCAAAAAGTGTTTAAGTATTATGTTTTTGTATTTCTATGAGTTTTAGGAAAAAATCAGATTTCCTATTGAAAAATCTAAGTTTGGAAAAATACAGGTTTTGGTTTTGACAAAATTTGTAAGACACAAAAAATGGTTCAAAATGTTTGAAATTTGTGTTGAAATTTTTAACACAAGTTTATATTTCAATGTAAAATGATAAAACTATTTTTGTGAATTTTTAGAAGATCTATAGGATTTATTAGAATATTTTTTAACAAGTTTTTCTGACCCAAATTATTACCTGCCAGGCTCTGGCGGTCGACCGGTCCGGTCGCCGGATTCCATAGTCGGTCGACCGACGTGCACAGACCAGTGCACGTTGGCCAGGCACAGGGCTCGGTCGACCGGACGGTCGACCGGCCAGAGAGCTTTGCTCTCTGTTTTTGGCGGTCGACCGGTTCCTCCAACGGTCATATTTATGACCGTTGGCGGTCGACCGCCAGCCGTCTTAGGCTGAGAATTCAGCTTAACGGCTAGTTTTGGATTGGGGGCTATATATACCCCATTGTTTTGAGTTTTGATTAAGAATTTTAGAGTTAAAAATTCTTACTCTCTAGTGTTTATTTTCAGCAAGTTTTCAAAAAGTTTTTAAAGCCAAAAGATCTATCTTTATTTTGTTTTCAAGGGTTTGAAAAAAATCAAAGAAAAATAGGGATTTGGGATATTGCTTTGGATCTTCATTTCTATCATATTACAAGTGTTTTCCTAAGTATTTTTCTTTGTTATTTGATTTTCAAAACACCTTGATTTTCACTTGAGCTATATCATTCTATCCTATTCTATAGGATCATTTCTTTTGTGGGAAAATTGTTTGTGGTTGAGGAAACCACCAAGTTGTAAACCCTTTCTTGTTGTATCCCTCTTTGGTAGAGGTGGAATTGGATTGGTGTTTGCTCCCTCATTGGTAGAGGTTGAGATTGTTGGTTTACTCCCTCTTGGTGAGGTAGAGTTGGTGTTGGTTTGTATCCCTCTTCGGTAGAGGTGACTTGTGGTTGTTTGGCTAAGGGCCTATCCCTATTTATGAGGTGGATTGAGTTTGTATAGCCTCAGTGGCATTGTATTGGTTGAGAGAGGAGTTCGGTACTCCTAGTGGATTAGAAATCCTTCTCGGTGAAGGCGGGGATGTAGAGCTAGGAGCTCGAACCTCGGAACATATCTTTGTGTTTGCGTTTGATCCATTGTCTCTTAACCCTCTCTCTTTATTTGTGTTGTGCATCATTCATATCATTCATATCATATTTGCTTGTATTGCGCCTTGCATTATTTCATATTGCTTATCATCTTTATATGCTTTGCTTGTGTTTGTGTGCCTCACTTGTACTTAACCACGAGAGCTTCATATAGCACCTCAACTCTTATTCAGAGGAATCAAGAGGAGTTAGTCCAGAGCCCTTCACGGGGAATTCGGCTACACTCGTTGGTTGTACTAAGTGTAGTTGCAAATTAGTTTTAATTTTCGCATTTAGTTTTTACATTAGCATTATCACCTATTCACCCCCTCTAGGTGATTTCAGGTCCAACCTATCAAATCTGAACATACAAATCCAGGGTTGTTAGTGGGCAACCCAGCGAGTCCATAAAGAAGCCAAGTGGTAAGTACAAATAATAGTAAGTGCATCATGTCAAGTATAATGTACCAAAGTCAATAATCATAGAATGATCACAATAAATAGTGAATCATGAAATAAAGTAAGTGTAGCAGGTTAAATGTCACGTAATCAAATTGTTAAGTAAGGAGTAACTACCATAAATAGCAAGTAACAGAATCTATGTAACCTTAAGTCAATTATCAAGTTATTATTAAGACTCGTTCAATTTGTATGTTTCGGTATATGATCGGTGCCATATACTTCCGCATACAAGTCAAGCGTGGCTGGTTATTGGAAATTAATGGGGAACGATGAACCATGTTTAGAATGAGTTCCGTGCATGCCCGGGATAACGGTCCAGAGTATCCGGTACTGAGCCAGAACGTACCGCTAGGCACCGGGACTTACTATATGCCCGAAGGTCTTAGTATATGCCCGAACAGGAATAGAGTGTCACCGTTCCCCACAGGATATATCTAGGGGATTATAGCATACCTGGACAGGCAGGCAAGGGGGTAGGGGTGCCAGTACACCCCTCGGAAACGCCTGGTGGCCTCCAGGTCGAATCCTACAGGAAGTTGTACAACATATGTATGGCCACCATAAACACAGAAGCTATATCGATACCCATCAATTTCCCCCATCCTGATGTAAGTTGTTTAAACATAACAGAGTCTCCAATAATAATGTTCACGGGGTATTCACAAATGTACAATATCCATGGTTATCCTATTACGGGGGTCAACAGGAGTATAATATCAGGAGTAATGTCAGGAGCCTCCCTATTTCAAGAGTTCAAGAATACAGGAGTTCAGAGTACCAAATATCTGGTAATAATATAATAGTCATGCCAAGTCCCCGTAAAAGTGATAGTCATGAATATGTCATATAATACAGGTATCAGGGGTGGTAGTGTCCGGTCAAGAGTCATGATGTCAGGTCCAGGCATTTGTACCACATGAAAGCATATCATATACCGTGTGTCAGGTGCAGGTGTCAAGTATGACATATCAAGTACCGGGTCTATATATCGAGTGCCGGTGTAAATACTGAGTGCCGGAGTCATAAATATTATATCAAGTGTAACATGCCAAGTGTCGGTGTAAATACTGAGTACCGGTGTAAATACCGAGTGCCGGTGTCAGATGTCACGTGTCAAGTATAGCATGGCAATTATCGGTATCAAATATAGCATGGCAATCATTGGTGTCAAATATTACATGACAATTATCGGTGTCAAATATAGCATGGCGAATACAGGTGTCAAATATAGCATGGAGTCATGTACTAAAAATTACCATAGCAAATATTAGGCATATTAAAATATTCACATGTTAATATCATGTTATAAATATAAGGGTAAAATTTTAAATTAGTAATAAGCACTCGCCCGAAACCGGGGTGAAATACCGGTTAAAGATCCGGAAAATCGGCGATCCGCACGAGAAATCCACTAGCCCGTAGTTGTATATTAAAATATATATTATAAATATTTATATAAATATTAGAGAAGGAATGAGAGAGGAGAGAGAGGAGAGAGAAAGTTGTAGGAAGAAGAGAGAGAAAATAAGGTGTTTTTAAAAGGAAAATAGGAGTTAAAATGAAAGGGGGTAGATTTGTAAATATAGTGAAGTAATAAGGAATGAGGGGAGGGGTATTTTTAGAATGAGAGAAATATGAGAGTTTATTTAGGGAATGAAGGGATTTGAAATAAAAGAAAGAAAGAAAGAAAAGAAGAAAGAAAGAAAGAAAGGAAAAGAAGAAGGAGGAGTGGAGTGGAGGGGGGCCGTCGACCGGCCGGCCCCAATGGCCTGGCGCGACGGCCGCCACCGGCGGTGGTGGGCGCGGCGCGCGCCTCCCCCAAGGGGAGGGGAGGTGGTGTTGGGTTTAGAGGAGTTATGGTGGTTGTTTTGGTGGTGGTGAAGGTGGTGGTGGTGGTGGTTGTGGTGATGATTGGAGTTGGTGGGGAGTTAGAGGAGGAGGAGGAGATGATGTTGGGTTGGTTGGAGTGGAGAATTTGGTGGAGGGGATGGTGAATTTTGGAGAAGAAAGGGTGGTAACGGGGTGGGTTTTTGTGAAATTGGTGGTGGTGGGAGGCTGTGGGGGTTGAAGGAGATGGTGGTGTGAAGAGGAGGTGTTGGGGAGTTGATTGGGTGGGCCTAGGAGTGGCCGGCGGCGGCGGTGGTGAAGGTGGAGGCGGCGGCCATGGTGAAGCGTGAGTGGGTTGTTTGAAGAAGATGAAACTTGGTTTTTTTTTTTGGATTTGTGTTGAAAATGGAGAATGAAAAGGGAAGTGTGGTGGTTTAATAGAGGATGAGAGGAATGGATTGATGGTTAGGGGGTGATAGGGCTGCGATAGCAGCCCTACTGCTGTCGGCAGCGGCGGGCGGCTTGGCAAGGATCAGGCCGTTAATTATGGGGGGGGGGGAAATCAAAGTGAAGAAAAAGAAAGAAAAGAAAGAAAATTAAAAAATAAGAAAAAAAGAAAATAAAATAGTTTAAAATTTTTATTATTAACTAATTTATTTATTATAATTTCTGGTAGTATAAAGTAGGGGAGTAGAGGAGGGAAAAGTAAGAAAAGAAATCGCCGGTAAAAATATTATTATATAAATAAGGCGAAAATTTGACTGTTTCAAAAATGTACCGAAAAATTCTCAAAAATATCAAATATTATTCTAAGATACATGGTGAAATCATATTCGAGAAATTAGATATACTTTTCAATTAAAAATCCTGAAACTTTCTGGCGATACCGGCCGACACCAGAATCGGTCAAATTTTGATAAATTTAGAAAAATTCCAAAAATATATTTAGATAGAAAATAAAATTCTAAGAAGTAATGTGAAAGCCATTTTTGAAAATTCAATTTCATTTAAAAATTAAAAATTCGGGAATCAGTCAGCGATGCCGACCGACACCGGTTTTAGAAACTTTGCAGAAAAATTCTGAAAAATTTCAGAAAATCATGAAAAATCTAAAATATTAGAAAACAGTTTCTAAAACTGAAATTGGTTAAATTGGACTACCAGAAAGTCAAATCAGGCTACTGACTGGTATCGGGTTCCCGGTCCGGATCAGGGCTTACTCTAAATCTGAGAATCCAGATCGATACTCAATAATACAAGTAATCACAACTCAAAAACACATACAGGAAAAAAAATTGAGCAATATGGTTGAAAATTTTTTGAGACTCGTATCTGGGTACGTATCCCGGGTACGGGGTGCTACAATTTGGTGAAATTAGCTTTCAGAAATTCAATCCTATTTTCAAATTAAAAATTCTGGAACTACTTGCGATACCAGTCGACACCAAATCCGACCGATTTTCGATAAATTTAGAAAAATCTTCAAAAATGTATTTAGATAGAAAATACTATTATAAGAAGTAATGTGAAAGCGGTTCCTAGAAATTCAACTTCGTTTGTAAATTAAAAATTCTAGAATTGATCGACGGCACCAGTCGACACGGTGTTGAAGATTTTACAATTTAATTTAGAAAAATTCTAGAAAATCATGTAAAATCTAAAATTTTAGAAAGCAAAATTTGAAACTGAAATCGGTCAAATCTGACTACCAAAAAGGTCAAATCGATCAATAAACTGGGATCGAGTCCCGGTTCAGACTCAAGTTGATTCTGAAATCAGGAATCCGGATTCAATTACCAAATGATGATATAAATAATCATAAAACAAAATAGATATAGAGAAAAGTTAAAAGAATACGATTAAAAAATCAAATAGTATCTGAGTACGTATTCCAGGAACATGTTGTTACATTCTACCCACCTTACAAAAAATTTCGTCCTCAAACTTTCAATAAGAGGAAGATGAACACAAAAAGGATAATGACAAGGATTATACTAATTAATCTATGAATAACTAAGAGAAAAGTTCACAATACGACTGATTGATAACTCAAAACATAGATGTCTTCTGCACTTCCTGTCATATAAATTTCGGATGGTGTCATACCACTACTGATCTGATATCTGTTAAGAAGAGAATTTTATCTGACGAGGATAATTAAGAATCTGAATGGTCAGATTGGACTGCCCGGTCTGTCTGAGAATGATAGGATAAGCAGAATATATAAAAAGAGTCCCTAGACTTCTTTAAAGACTTTATCAGAACAATCTAAATCTTGTGTCACTGTCCAGCACAATAATAACTGGAAAATCGTGTAGCTGAACCATTTTCTCTTATATAATTATCTGTCAGAACTTCTGTAGACTGACCTATTTTAAGTAATATAAAATAAACTGACTCTGGAATTGGCCATTTTCACTGCCTGAATTCTACTAGAGTCTATATAGATAACTTCTTTCGAAAAGACGAGACCCAGGACTACGATACTTACCCTTCAGAACTTATAATTACTCTGTTGAGCGTGAAGCCGTTCCCGACGAAGAGTCTGTAATAAGGTTATAGATGTCCTGTCTGTTCTCTTTCACTCTAAAAGAAGACCGTAATATCGTAGATAGAGAAAACCCGATAGAACTGATCATGGATATACAAATAAAGAATAACTGATAATAACGAGTTCTAAATGATGGGTATCGATTACTCTAAAAAAACAACCCAGAATTTATAAGAAGTATCCTTTGGATGATAATCTGGCTGTAGATTAAATATCTTGAGAACGCTCAAACTCTGCAAGGTTGGCCAATTAGATCGTCAATAAAGATTATGACAAGTTGATCAATATGCAGCGAGAGAACCTGGTTCGTTAAATCCATGAAAATATGTGTAATACCCCTAATCTAATAATACTGTATTTTAAAATTTTCACAAGTATTGATTTTGATCTATCGATTATTTTTATTTATCAAATTAATTTCTTTCTCCTGTGATTATAATTGTTGAATATGCAAAATTATTTTCGGATGATATATGACAAATTATTCTTCCATTATTAATTATTGTTGATTCTATTTTAGTGTATCATTATTTATTATTAGTGTTCTATTATTTTGGGCATTTAATTTAATATTGGCATTTGTACTAATCATGGTGGCGGTGTTCTTCTTGTTAGCCTCTCACCCTATTTCCTATTTACCTATTTGAATTCTAGCCATTAACCGTACTCTTGTTATCTTGATCCTTTTCCGATATTTATCCTCATTACCCAAATTCAATTCATAACCCGTATACCCGATATCTATACACATTTACTCTATTTGAATCTACCCGCAAACCCAATAACCCAAATACCCATCCTATTTATATAATACTAACCTAAACCTAGACATTAACCCTAACCTAATTAATCTTCTCCTCTCCAATACCCTCACAGCCGCACCCTCTCCTTCTCCACCTGCGGCTGTCCCCCCTTCTCCATGGCCGGCCTCCTCCACCAGCAGCCAAGCCCAGCCTGCTACATCACCCTTGCAGCCATGGCACCTCCCCTCTCCAACAGCAGCCCACCTCTTCTCCTCTCCTGCAGATCCAGCCCCTTCTCTTCCCTGGCAGGCGGCACAACCAGCAGCAGCAACAAGGGAAGGAGACAGCAGGCCATGGCAGCGCTCGGCAGCCCGCGTGCACAGATCCAGGCCATGGCGCACATACGGCAAGGTGTGCACCCACAGGAGCAACCCAGGTGACCTGCTCCCTCCCCCCAGCGTGGCCGACAGCCCCTCCTTCCCTCCTGCAGACCTGGACAGCCACCGACAACCAAAACAGCGAGGAACAGCCCAAATCTGCAAGCTGTCTAGATCTGCGCAAGTTCGGGCGAGCTGGTCGTTCTCCCGATCCACGCCATCCCGTCGCCGGAGACCAGCACGGTGACCTTCCCCAGTGTCTTGGCCACCCCCCATGCAGTCCGTTGGCGAGGAATCGCACCACAGCGACCATGGCAGCAACTCGCTCGACGACGCGCACGGCAGATCCAGATTCAGACCAGCAGCACAATCAGCGGGCGAGCGGCGATTCCAGGCCCTTCCGGCGAGCGCGAGACCTCCAGCTTGCTGCCATGCCTTCTCCAGCAACCTGGCTACCTTCCCATGCGGTCCGACAGCGAAGAGCGGCACCACGGCGACCGTAACGGCGACTCGCCCGGTAATGCGCAGATTTCCCAATGTGAGTGTTTCTCTCCCTCTTTCTATTTTCTATCTCATTATTATATGCATTGGTTTATAGATGTATTTTAATGTGTATGTAGAGTGAATGTAGAACTTGTATACTTTGTTGTGTGAGAGAGAGGAGGCATATACATGTTTTATTGTGTAGAGATCACGAGCATGAAGGTGGACGGTCATCTCCCGTTTATTTTACATGTTGGATGTATAGGAATATGATATGCATGATTCTTGATACATGTTAGACCCCCATGTTTGTCCTATGTATATCTAGAGTATTGTTGTAGACATAACAAGATGTAGCATAAGGGTGATTGAGATGGATATTAGTGGTAATGACTTGATCTAATAGAGCTTAGATGCACGTATATGTGGTGATATCGAATATTGGGATATCATGTTTGACCTTAATAGAAATGTGAACTCTTGAGGATTGGGGATCATAGTTGTATGTTAAAGTGAGATGACTAATACTGGATATTGTATATGTTGGAATGACGATTATTGAATCAGATTACTAGATGTGTAATGGAACTTGACGATCATGTAACTGTTGGGAATGTGAGTTGGATATGATGACTTTGGATTGATCTGGGACTTATGCTATTTACATAGAATGGTGATCGGAGATTAGACAAAGACCTTATTAGTGGATATTTGAGGACATGTTAGATATGATCTTACCTTAATAAAAGATTAGTGTTCTTGACGATTGGATGGTACATGGACTTATTCTGATTTGGACTGAATTAGAGTTATAGAGGTCAGATGATATATTTCATGTAGAGGACTTTCTTGGACTTGTTATCCTTTCATTGATAATAATTTAAGTGATGATTCATTCAGATGTTGATGTGTACTTGTTATGATATTAGAGACTGGATTACTTGATAGTTATGGATCGACCTTACTTATTGGTGACTTTGAGAGTGATGTATAGATGGTCTTGAGAATCTGAATTATAGTATACTTTGACTGGATTATTCCATACTTGACAGCAGATCAGTACCAGCCTTGGATAATCTTGTTTTACTTGTGGAACCTAACTGATTATACTTGATATATACCTGACAACTATTATGTTCATGTTACTGAAATTTGCTGGGAAAATATTATTACACGGTAACAACACCCGCATGTTCACTTGTTATATTCCTGTTATACCGGTATCCTGTACCTCGACATATATTATATTCCTGTTATACCGGTACCCTGACTTTCACATGCTGATATTGTTACCGTGACTACCACTGAGTTATCCCAGTAATTAAAGTAACATGCACATTAAATAAACTTGATAAACTAAAACATGATAACACACAACTTGCACTGGGCTTGGGGAGATTGATGCAGGAGACAGCGTCCGTATTTGGGTGGACCTAGGATTTAGGTTGCGCAGCCGAAAGAGGGTTCCACTGCAGGGTTCCCGTGGGGTGACTGGCACCCCGTCCTGTTTATTCCTGTTTACATGTTCCTGACTACCTAGCGGTAGGTCCTGGTTCAGCGCCAGGAGTCTGGGCCGTGGTCCGGGTATGTACGGGACCCACCTAAAGCATGGACAATGTCTCTAACCGATCAGTTTCAATAACTAAGGGCATCGATTGGCATGTGTGGTAGGCGTAGTATGGGATGCGTCTATTATATGTGACAATTGGTGTTCGCTGACATAATTAATAATAAACTGTTGATGCTTTGTGACTGACTGTAATCACCTGATTGTATATCACTATGTTAGACTCAAGATTTTAACCATGACCTGATTATCATGACCAGGACCAGACTTATGACCTGAGTTGGATGCTAACCTAGTGACATGTGATAGATTACACGCCTTGACATTGATTGCATATTTACAGTTGTGCCATTTGTTTACTACCTGTATTCATGTTTATCATATGTGTATTACTGTTCAGTTTTATCTTGTTATTTAGCCTTTTCTATTTACTGTTGCTCTTACTATTAATTATGCACATTGTTTCTTCTGCACGAGTTCTTTCCCCTTTACACACACACTCATTATGGTCGCATTCTGACGACCCTGGATTTGCACGTCCAGTATTGGACGATTGTTCTAATGTGCAGGTGTTCGATGAGACGGTACGCCCTGCGAGGAGCTTGGGTCCTCTCCTCTTGATCCTGGTATACTTGCATTTCATTCTTGTTATATCTTTGATCATGTATATCACCTTTGATTCTATTCAGCTATCATTTTCTTCCCGTTATTCATTGCTATCATGTGTGGTCTTATATGTATTATGCAGTGTTCATTGATCATTATGCTTCCGATTTATAGCTTGTTCAGGTTACAATTGAGGCTTAGCGCGTATACGAGGGGTATTTTACCTCGGTATATGCGTCGCCATAACGTCTCCATATCTTTAAGATCGGGGCGTTACAATATGTTAGGCAGAAGAAACCCGAGGAACGAGGCTAAAGTATTGTGACGGAACTAGCCACAAGCGAAGTCAGGACCAGGTGGGGTCATTACGTAACACAGTGTCAGACGCTAAGCACTAGGGTGCAGTGGTGCTAACGCTCTGCAAGGTTCGCATGGGCTAAGCTCATGCGGCGGAGCGGAGTCAGCACGCAACACATCACTAAATGTTAAGCGTCAGGGTGCAGCAAAGCCCTTGCCTGGTTGATCTCGCGTGGTTAGATCACGACTCTCAATTGGCGAGGTTAGTGGGGTCTGTGATTCATTAAATCCATGAAAACTACTAAGTATTGTAGCTTGAGCTCAGTGAAGTCGATAAAAGAGATCATGCTCACTATGAATGTACCATAGCTCTGCCCTACAGAAGTTTCGAATCTGAAAAATCATTCATACTGATACTTCTTGTGTAGTGTTCTAAATATTAAATAAGTGATGACTACCTAACTCCCTGTACTGATCACATGGAGCGTCTATACATATAGGATTAGAATGCGAAGCAAAAAATTGTCCGGTATAAGATAACACGATGCACTAGAATCAAAGAATACCATAATAGAATGAGCGAGAACCACATCTGCCCTGTCGTTACCACACTAGTCTACTCGTATGTTAATTGGTATAAAAACTATGAAACGTGAAACAGTGAAAATGAAAAGGATACAGAAATCAAAGGAAGGAGATCAAGAAGAAATAGATAACTCTGCACTTATAGCTAGATTGTATAATTAGGCTCAGCATTCCAGTTGCAAATTTTTTATCATTATTCCGACTGGTAGTACTAAGGATGTGAGAGCCTAGGCTCTAAAACACCCTGTAACGCCCTGATCCCACAAGAATGGAGACGTTGCAACGACATATAATATGTAGGTCAGAAATACCCTTACATATATCGTTAAGCATCGTGCAGGCAGGAATCAGAGTACGAAAGTATATAGAGCATTTATATATCCCAATAATGAGTATAGTTATAAAGTTATCATAGGATGTGACACAATATTGCATCATCAATAGACACAATTGAGAGAATACAATGATGAACAGTACAAAATACGCTCAAGAGCTATAGAAGGAAAACTAGACGAACAGGGGCCTGGAAGAATAGGGTGTTGGACTGGTCTTCCGCTGATCGATTACGCTTCTGCTGCGACACTTTGATCAACAGGATATCCATCACAGTATAAGCTCCAGGATCTAGACATGCAGATCCAAAGGAGTTAGAAACTCCCCAACGAATGGTGTGATGAATGTCAAATATGTTGCCCAAAGGCCTTCCACCCTAGTTTTGATGATGATTAACTCATGTTGTTATGTTACTAATTATCTTGTGATTTTAGTTACAGATCATTGATCAAGATATTAGTTGGTGATTGCTTCAAAAAGAGGAGTCTAGAAGCTTCACATGGTGATTCCCGGTGCCGAGCTCAAGATTACTCCTTTGCACTCGGCGGATCACGGTTTGGGATCGAGTCGACTTGAAGATGAAGATCGTCAAGAAAGACTTATATCCTAGTTTAGGTTTGTGTGTTTTAGATCCATGTGTAAAAGCTTAGTATAGTTGATATGCTCAAGTGCAACCACACACAAGTTTTATGTTTGGATATTGGTTTTTCAGTTTTTAGTTTAACGATATTTGTTTTCATGAATAGATTGATCAAAACAAGTTTAAATGATTTATATGTATAATAGATGTATTCTAGTTATACATGCATGCTTAACATCTTAAACAAACTTATTTGACTATCTTATTCATGTATTGAAAAATCAAGTTTGATAAAAATACATGTTTTGGTTTTGGTAAAAATGATAAGACACAAAAAATAGTTCAAATGCTTGATAATTGAGTTGAAATTTTTATCACATGTTTACATATCAATGCAAAATGATAAAACTATTTTGGGTATTTCTACAAGACTTAAAAGAATTTTAGAAATATTTTAACATGTGTTTTCTGTCCCTGAACTGTGGCTGACAGGCCAGGACGGCCGACCGCACGAGTCGACCGTACCAAGGGCCGGCGACCCTTGCGGTCGACGACGTGCACAAGCCTGTGCACGTTTGGCAGGACACAGGGACTTCGGCGGGGCGGCCGACCGGACTGAGAGCAGTGCTCTCTGTTTCTTTGGGTCGACCGGAGCGGTCGACGGGTTGCCCCAACGGTCACATTTCTGACGTTGGCGGTCGGCCGGGCCGGCCGACCGGTAGCCTGTCAAGCTGCCAGATCAGCTAACGGCTAGTTTCTGATGGGGTTATAAATACCCCATCTCTTCATGGTTTTATCTAAGATTTTAAGAGCGAAAATTCTCTGATATACAAGTGTTTTAAACAAGTTTTCAAAAGTATTTTTGGGCTTTAAACTTCCAATCTTATTTGTTTTAGGTTTTGGAAAAAATCAAAGAAAGGAGTATTTTCGGAGATTTGTGTTTGTTCTCATTTCATTATCTTCAAGAGAGTTTTCCCAAGATTATTTCTTTGAGTTTTGTTTTCCAAATACCTAGTTTTCACACTTGAGCTTATCTTCTATCCTATTTCTATTAGGATCTTGTTTTTTGGAAAAGAGAAAAGAAAAAGAGATTGTTTGAGGTTGATTGAGCCTCCAAGTTGTACACCCTTGCTTTTGTTGTATCCCTCTTGGTAGAGGTTGATCGGGTGATTGGTTTGCTCCCTCTTTAGTAGAGGTTGAGGCTTGTGGTTTGCTCCCTCTAGTGAGAGGTGGAGTTGTTTTGTATATCCCTCTTCGGTAGAGGTGATTGGTGTTGTTTGGCTACGGGCCTACCCTCGGTTATGAGGCGGTGTTTGAGAGAGGAGTTTGGTACTCCTTGTGTTGTAACAAATCCTCTTCGGTAGATATTCCCTCGGTGGGAGATAGTGGATTGGAAATCCTTCACACGGTGTGAAGGCGGGGATGTAGAGTTAGGGGCTCGAACCTCGACATATCTTATTGTTAGCGTTTGATCCATTGTCTCTTAACCCTCTCTCTCTATTTGTGGTTGTGCATAGCATCATTCTTTATTGTCATTCATATCATACATATTGCTTGTGTTGCCTTGCATATATTCATATTGCTATTCATCTTATATGCTTGTTGTTTGTGTGTGCCTCACTTATACTTAACCCAAGAGCTTCACATAGCACCTCAACCAATTTAAGGGGAATCAAGAGGAGTTAGTCCAGAGCCCTTCACGGGGAATTCGGCTACACTTGTGTGTTTGTATTAAGTGTGTTGCAAAATTGTTTTAAGCTTCCACATTTAGCGCAATTAGTTTCTAGTTAGCATTATCACCTATTCACCCCCATCTAGGTGATTTACAATTGGCATCAGAGCACTTTCAAATAGCGTGCATAGACAGGCACACGTGTATCAATAAATCCGAATCAAAGAGCATGTATTGAAAAATCGTATCATGAGCACAAGCACAAATGAACATGAATGAGACATCAGGTGATGAAATGTACAAAAGCAACAAAACCAGTTGTACGGCTCAATAGATAGATTTATGAGATTAATACTCGAAGGATAATCCAAAAATGAAACCTCATCTATATACCATTTACTTTATGTCTCCATCGACTGAGTACACACAACCTAATCTAAATAAAAATTCGATAAAAGCAAATATGGCAAAAACCAGCAGTACAACCCATATTACGGCTTCATGAGATAAGTACATCAAAGGAATAATCAAAATAAGGGAAACCCTCGTTTGTATATCGTATATCTCACGTTATTGTAATCTGAATGTATACAATCTGAATTGCAAAACACAATGAATTATTAATAATAGCTTCTTATATTATTACTCGTCTTACCATACAATATTTAGTATGTGTTACCGGTACACATACATCCATATATGAGTAAGCCAAGGTTGTTATTGGAAAATTAATGATGAACTAATGGGTTATATTTACAGTGGGTCTCGTATATACCGGGACCATAGGCCAGGATGTTCGGAGCTGACCCAGAACCTGTCACCAGGCAAACAGGAAGGTGGGTCTTATATTATACCCATTCAGAAATGTAACAGGAGGTAGGGAGTCAGCGCTCCCCTCGGACACCTAGAGGCCTCAGGAAAATCCAAAAGTTAGAGTTACACAACATACCTAATACTACTGTAAATATATTCGCACTTGAAGTCCGTCAATTTTCGTTACATAATGTAGGTTGTCCTTTTTATAGTTTATTATATAATTATCGATTTACGGGAATGACAGGAGAAGGACAGGTTCAGGAAGTTTCAGGAGTACATAAGTAGTATAAATCAGGTCACTGTATATATAATATAGGATAACAGGTCACTGTATATAATACAGG
>JAVJIF010028652.1:0-59396 GCA_038442645.1 Agave tequilana
AAAAGATCATCAATTCTTTGTAAGGGATATTTATTCTTGATGGTAACTCTGTTTAAATCTCTGTAGTCTATACACAACCACTTACCACCATCTTTCTTGTTGTCTATAGTACTGGAGCTCCCCATGGTAAAGTACTTGGTCTAATCAATCCCTTGTCAGTATTCCTGAACTGCTTCTTTAGAACTTCTAACTCAGTGGGCGCCATTCTGTATGGGGCTTTAGATATTGCGACAGTGCCCGGAATAATATCAATGGAGAACTCAATTACTCTGTCAGGTGGAAGTTCCTGAGATCTCTTTAAATACTTCTAGAAACTCATTCCAAACCAGTACTCCCTTTTTCCTGCATCTCCGCAGTAGTCATCTTTGTTTTTCCCTTGGCAGGCTTATGTTCTCCTTCAAATTGGAACTCAGGCTGAAGCGGTATTCTGAAAATAACTTTCGTGTTTCGTAATCATAACCGCATGGTATTTGCTGAGCCAGGTCATGCCTAAGATTAGTCGTACCCTTTAGTATCTAGTACGGGCATATCCTACGCTAATGTCCTGTTACACAGTTCCTCCGGACAATCTAATACAAATTCTATTGGGGATGACTACCCCATTACCGGTACTAACTCCCATCGGTGGTCTAAATATTCAACAGGTTAGAGTGCAAAGTAGTGAAACTATCTGATATGTAACAATGAGAAGCGCCAGAGTCAAAGAGGGCTAAAACAGGTTTAGAGTGCACCATGATCTAACTGTTACCACCTCTCCAGAAGTTTGGACCTCTTCGCTATCAAGTTGTAGGCTCGTCCCTTCCACGACCTGCCGTTGTTCTGCTCCCCTTGGAGCTGGGCGAAAAACTCATTGTCGTGGAGGGAGAGGGGTCCTCCTAACCACTGGCTCTGGGTTCCTCTGTCCAATGGCTACTGGAGGTGCCGGTAGGGTTTGGTTCATCATCCCAGTTCTCTTATGGGACAACCTTCTATTGTGTGATCACCAGATCCACATGCCAGGCATAATCCATTTGTCCTACGGCACTCCTACTACTGCGTGTGGCCTGTCCTCTGGCAATAAGCACATATAGGAAGTGTTTGAGTTATCTGAAGAGGGGGCTGATCGAAATGGCTTCTAATCATTGGGGTTTTTTGCAGCTCTGACTGGACCTCCTCTGCCTAATTGCTGAAATGGCTTTCTTCATGTCTGGTTCCTTATCTGATCAAGATTCTTTTTCTCCAGTCCTCACTCCACCTCTCGAGCTATAGTGAGGACCTGGGAATATATTTTCAGCTTTTGGGGAATCAAAAGGACTTGGATATCCATTTGTAAGCCCTGCTGAAATCTGCTTGCCCATTTCTCTTCGTCGGTTATCATATACGGAGCAAAACGACTCAGCCTTAAGACCTCAGCAGCATATTCATCACAGATCGATTCCATTGTTGAAGTCAGATGAATTGTTCTTCCATCTCCTTCTGAGCTATGGTAGGGAAGATCTATCATAAAAGCTCTTAGAGAACTGGTCCCAAGTGATGGGTTTATCTAGTCTCGCTTTCTTCATCTAGCCCCATATTCTAGCCACATCCTTTAGTGTGGATCTTGGCGACCTCTACATGATCTTCCTCTGGAACCCGTGCTGCCTTCAAGAGATCTGTGGTGTCGATTAGCCATTACTCGGCATCTAGCGGTCTCTTTCCCCCTGTAAATATTGCCGGCTGCAACCGCCTGAAGTCTGACACGTTTTCCCGGCCTCCTCCATTCATGAGGAGCTGTTATCAATCCTTGCCAAGGAGTTCTGTCTGCCTTTGTTGATTCTCCACCATATTTTGGATAACTCTTAGAATATCTGCATTTTCCCCTGCAGGTCCGTCCTTGATTACCGGAGTTTGTTACGTCCTGTCCTTCTATCCATATCTTTGTTGGTAAAAGATGTCTAGAAGAGGAGTGAAAGCAAAAGATAGATAGACTTAGGAATCAGGGAAGGAGTATCAGAAGGAATGGATAACTTTGTATATTGTAGTTTGATTGTATAACCGACTCGTGTATTCCAATTGCAAATTAAGATCCCATTAATTTGTTGTTTGTTGTACTGTAGGTGTGAGAGCCTGGACTCTGATACCAACCTGTAACGCCCCGATCCCACGGGTACGGAGACGCTACTGCGGCGTATATACGTAGGTCAGAAATACCCTCACGTATATACGCTAAGCATTAGTACAGGCAAGTAATAGAGTACGGAAGCACGTGGCATATACATTCCAACATAAGGATTACAAAGTTATCACAGAGCGTGATATATTGGTACATGTACATTATATCACAGCCAGGTATAAAAGTAAGAATTATAATTTGTACAGTAAAAGGGTACTCACGAGCTGAGAGGAAGTTCCCCAGGTTGCAGGAGATTCAGGAACAGAAAGAGCTGGGACTAGTCGGCCTGCACCGAGGGATAAGCTTCATTTTTGGTCGAGACCTCCGCTTCAATCTAAGCTTCAGAACCTGAACATGCAAGTCCAAGGGAGTCAGAAGCTCCCCAACAAATATTCAGGTGAATGCCAAGTGTCGTGCAGAGATAATTATGTGTGTGTGTTGATATAACCAAACAGTAATAAGCATCAAAAGCTGTGTCGAGTGTACATGTATAGTAAGCATGTGAGGAGATATAAATGAAAGTGATAAGGCCTGAATAAACCTATCATTACTATTTTTAATATTTATACTCATTACTCGTTCTACCCATATGTCTAGGTATGTGCAATAGCGTCCCAGCACACATACATCCACATATGAGTAAATCGAGGTTGTTATTGAAACCCACGGGGGTATCAACGAACAATGTTTACAGTGGGTCCCGTGCATGCCCGGGACCACAGTCCAGGATGGTTCCATTTCTGGAGCTCGGACCCGGCCGCAAGGCCTATAAGAAGGTTTTATAGAATGCCCTTATCAAGATGGTACCAGGAAGGAGGGAGCCACACTGCCCTCGGTCACCTAGAGGCCCACAGGTCCGACCGGAAGTTTTAGTTGCACAACATACTAGTACTATGTAACACGAACATATATTGATAGCCGCAAGTTTTCCCTGACCCAATGCAAGTTGTCCATTTTTTTATAGTTTATTATGTAATTATCAATTCATGGGAAAGGTAAGTGCATGACAAGATCGGATTTTAGGAGTACAAAAGCACATGAGTATTACAAATTCAAGTCACTGTATATAATATAGGATAGCAAGTACAGGATTCCCGTAAATGTGACAATCTTAAGCCAAATACTAATATGTCATAACGGGACAAGTATCAAGTAGTAGTATATCAGGTGCCATGAGACATATGACTGAGAGGTGATATTAGGTAGGTGACAAGTGACAACATGATACATGCAAGTAAGTCAGAAAATAAAACAATACTAGTTAACATGACGAAGCAGGAAAATCCAAAAAGAAAGCGAGAACGCTCGCCTAAATCTTCAGAAAATACCATGAAGTCCCAGAGATCAGAATTCAGGTAAACATGCGTCAGCGCGTTCAATATAACGATATTATATTAAAAGAGGAGGAGATAATGAACCAAAAAGAAGGTGAATGAAGACGCGGGGTTGCAAACGCGAGAGTCGTGTTATGTAGATGCCACAAACGTGCGGTTAGAGACCCGCGTTTAAGTTATAACACGAGAAGGAACGCAGACGCGGGCGTGAGCTCCGAGTCGCGTTAGATAGTAAAACGCAAAGATTGCGTTAAGAAATTGTTTGGACGCGGGTTTAGTTCCGCGTCTTTGACAATTAACTGAGAGAAAGAGAGATAGGGAGACGAGAGAGACTCAGGAAGGAGGGGGGAGAGAGAGACGCATGGAAGAAGTAAAGGAAAGAAAGAAGGAAATGAAGAAAGAGGGAAAGAAGGAATAAGGAAAAGAAAGGAGGAAAGAAAGAAAGGAGAAAATGGGTATGGCCGGTGTCACGCCTCGCTTCCCAAAATACGCGGGAATGGGGTCGCGACGAGAGTCGGCGACGTATATACACGAGGAAAATATCCCACGTAATACCGCGAAACCTAAATGTAACCTGATCAAGCTATAAATCATAAGCATAATAATCAATGGTCACTGCAATAATACATATAAGACTACACAATGATAGCAGATGAATAATGACAAGAAGATGGCAGCTGAAAGCGATAAAGGTAGAATCAAAGATAGCAGAAATATAAAAGAGATGAGGATACCAGAAACAGAAGAATGAGCGTCCAGTTCCTCGCAGACATACAGTCTCGTCGAACACCTGCACATTAGAACAATCGTCCAATATCTGGACGTGCAATCCAGGGTCGTCAGAACGCGACCATGGTGAGTGTATGTGTAAAGGGGAAAGAGCTCGTGCAGAACAATGTGCATAATAATAATAAGAATAACTGCAGATATAAAAGACTGAATAACAAGATAATAACTGCACTGTAGTATAACGGATAATCAACATGATAAATACAGAACACAACTGTCACAATAGTAAACAAGCAACTGATGGCAAAATATGTACCTATCACATGTCACTAAGCTGGTATCCAAGTCTGGTCATAAATCTGGTCCTGGTTACAATCATGTGTCTAACATAGTGATATATAAATATACAACCAGGTGATTATAGTCAGTCACAAAGCATCAACAGTTTATTATTAATTTGTCAGCGAACACCAATTGTCACATGTAATAGACGCATCCATACTACGCCTACCACACATGCCAATCGATGCCCTTAAGTTATTGAAATTAATAGAAGAGACTTTGTCCATGCTTTAGGTGGGTCCCGTACATACCCGGGACCACGGCCCAGATGCCTGGCGCTGAACCAGGCCCTACCGCCAGGTAGTCAGTAACAGTAACAGCACTCACAGTATCACTGTGGAACAGTAAACTCACAGTAACACTGTGGAACAGTAAACAGATGGGATGTCAGTCATCCCCCGGAACCCTGCAGTGGAACCGTAAGTCGGCTGCGCAACCTGTATCCTAGGTCCACCCAAAATACAGACGCTGTCTCCTCCATCAATTTCCCCAATCCCGTGCAAGTTGTTCAATTACTTTATTATTTAATTTCAGTAAAAACAATCCATACTCAAGTTACCTATAACACTGGACGATACAGTGCAGTAACAATAACAGTACAGTAACAGTCAATCAGTAATCGTATACACGGTGAACATATCAGTAACAGTGAACAGTAACGGTAACCGTGTATACGATGAACAGTAGAACTGTACCGGGGTTAGGGTCAAACAATCATTTCTCAGTAACTTCGATAAATAGATTTATACAATAAAGAATCCAGATACTGTTCAATACAGTCTAATCTAGAACCGGTCAATATCTCATATGCCTGCACTGCATATAACAATAGCTGATACAAATATCTACCAACTCATATAAACTCTGAACACAGATATGATCACCAACAAATAGTCTCACCAAACTGATAAACTGATAATTACTATCTGATAGCTCTGAAGTACAAGATCACTGACATCGAATAGATCCCATCATAATAACTCAATCTCTATTAACTGATGTAATCAATATCTATACATGAAGCACATGGTATGTCTTCGAGATCAACAAGTCAATGGATACCGAAATCATATCTAAAGACGAAACATCCTCAAAGAACCGCGATCTAAAATAAGTCCACTCATGAGTCAATATTAACAGCTCATCCTTACTCAAATGATATAATCAGTTGAAACATCTAGGAGCCCTTACTTCTAATAATCCAAAATTAATATGATATCACATATCGAAGTCCAAGGTAAGATATCCACCCATCTGGTCACAATCTAACAAAATCAGTCACATCTAAATACTGATCAATATCCAATGTAAATAACATAAATCCCAGTTCGCCTCGACTCCAACTAACTCCATATTCTGATCCAAACATCAAGTGATCCAATTCTTAGTAAGTAATATCATATCAGTCCATCATCAATATCCGAATGAATCATCACCTAAGTTATTTCCAATGAAAGAATAACAAGTATGGAAAGTACTCTAAACGAAATATATCATCTGTCCTCAAATATCTGAATAAATTCTTAACTGAATTATCACCGAGTAAGGAATATTAGTCTAATAATTGTTCAGATAAGTTGTAGATCATAAACCACAATCACGAACCATCCAATATAAGATCAAGCTAGTGTAATCCAAGTTCCCTTACAATTAGTCCCAGTCTGAAACAGTATTCATCTATTCATGAAATGATATAACTCTAATATCTCAATGTCCAAGTACAAAATCCATATATATCTAATGCTCAACTAAGCACTTAATCTATCCAATAAATAGATCGAGTCAAGTCACAGTCTAAAGGTATATCAAAACTAGGCCTAAGCCAATAGAGACAACTACCAACACATGAAATGACGCTGAAACAAGCTGATATCAATTAGGTAATTAAAGTAAATAATCATACATATCTCATGAACGAATACAAGTAATGAAACTGTAGAATATAAGGAAATCACATGCAATGATAAAAGTAAAACATAATACATGTAGACAACGGTAAATAAGAAAAATGAGACAAAAGCAAACACTCACATGAAATGACGCGTTTTCAGATCCGAATCGCCATCCTGGTCTTCACTGCACGAACTGGTACTGATCTATGGATCATCATGGATCGGTCTTCGAATTATTATCGTATCGGGTCACAACGGCACGAATCTGAATCAAGTCGGGTCTCCTGCAACGGGTCCGAAATACTGTAGCATGCAACCGAACATACAATAAATATAAATACATGCTAAACACTCACACGTGCATACGGACACGTACGTGTACACCTCGTACACATACGTATACAAGTATACATATACATACATATATATAAACATGCTACATATTATATACTTACATATTTATTAATGCATAATACATATATACCTATATACATTAATTTAATGCAAACATATCCAATTTAATTAAGTCCCATTTATTAATCACTAAATATACACATAAATGATTAAAGAATAAATTCATGCATAAATATATACCATGCATAAATATCCAATTAATAAATATCTATTATTAACTATAATTACCTATACATATTTATCAACATCCATGCATACACATGCATGCATATCACCATCAAAGACACTCAAGCACACACACAAACACACACATTTAATACTTCCCAATTATTACACAAATGCCCTAATACATGAAAATAAAGCTAATCTCGGGACAACTTGCGGCGCACCGATGGAGGCTCCGACGGAGGCGTCCGGGGCCGCGGAGGATGTCGTTGCATAGAGCATCTCGCCGTGAAGGGTGGGGTGCGCTCGCACTCGCCTACGGTGATCCACGGCGGTCCACGGAAAGCCGGAAATAGCTCGAGGAAGGTTTTTTTCCGACACACAAAGAAACACATAAATACATGAATTAATATACACATTATATCATCCCATCCATATAAATTTGAAAAGAAGAAGGAGGTGCAGGGGCTCACGCATGGCTGTGGTTGTTGGAGTCGGCCAATGCAACACACCCACGGCCAAAGGGGAAGCTCGGTGGGCTGGAGATGGGAGCTCGGCCTTGGGGTTGCCTGGGGACTTGGCTACGGGTTGCGTCAAACCTGGTGGTGTGCAGTGGAAGTGCAACCATATGGGGTTTTTAGCAGGGGCTGCTGTTGCGCCATTAAAGCCATCTGAACATTGGGTCGAGGTGCTATGCCATTGGATGCTGCAAATGGATCTCTGGAATCAAAGGGATTGGCTGCGGGATTGTGCGCAAGGGGCCAATGCAGGGGTGCTCTCGGGTGTGGTGCTGTGGGTTCATGGCTGGGAGCAAAGGCATGCGGCAAGGCTTGAGGTAGTGCTACACATGAAGGGGGAGAGGGGCAAGGCGCCACAACGGCAAAGGGACGGAGAGAAAAATGATGAAGAAGAGGAAAGACGGTTGTGAATCATTGTGTGAGAAGGAGATTATGATTAGGGTTAGGGTTAGTTGATTAGGAGATTAAATAGGTAAGGTTATTGGATCTAATTGGGTAGCGGGTATTGGGTCTTGAATCCAAACGGGTTGAGGGTATAGGATCACCAATGGGCATTGGGTAAAGGATTTGGGATGGGTTATAAGCTAACGGGTTGAGGTCCAAAAGATGAATAGGTGTTGGGCTATAAGGAAATGGGCTCAGATTAGCACAAGAGATAAATACAATTGATGTGGGCTAAGGTCCCTTGGGCTAAAAGGAAAATAAATATTTATAACATATAACAATAACAATTAATAAAACTAGATAATCATAATTAATTAGTAATAACCATAGTAATAAATACTAATAATAATTAAAATGCTCATACCATATACTAATAATAATAGTTAACAAACAATATACTGATACATCATAATAATAACAATAATGTTATTAATAATAGTAATGTAAATAATTAATAATGAAATGATAATTGAAATATCCACTACCAATAATGATAATAATGAATAATAACCTAATGAGATAATGGGAAATAATAATTAAGTTAACAATTAATAATAAAAATGGTAAATATAAAGCTAATAGAAGTAAGTAACTAAAAATTCAATGATTAAAAATGGTAATAATATTTAAAGCTAAAACACTATCTATTATCTTAAAATAATTTCTATATTTAATAATAGTAATAATCACAAGAGAGAAATAATAAATCAAGTTGATTGAAGAAATTAATCTGTAAATCAAAATAAATACTTGAAGAAAATAAAAATACAGTATTTCTAACTATGGGTATTACAGCCGGCCTTGACACTGGCGGTGGCTGGAGGCAGGCGGCCAAAGCCCCAAGCCCAAGCAATTTTTTGGGGTGCAAGTGTATTTCAAAAGGAAAAATTGGAGTGTTGGAAATGGTATTTCAGAGAACGAAGGTATAGCTCGTTAGAAAGAACACTCCGAGGGGAGGAAGATGGCATGGTTGTTGGTTTGCCAAGATGGTGTAGGTGGTGGTGGAATTGGTGGAGAAGGTAATGGTGAAGATGGGTTTTTTTGGTGGAAAAAGAAGAAGAAAGAGGTGGTAGTGTGTTGTTATGGTTGTTGTAATGAAGGAGGAGATGGAGGGAATGATGGAGGGTGAAGGAAGGAGGATTTGGTGGTGGTGGAAATGGCCAAAAAACAGCCCCTCGGCTGGTTTGCTGCTGTTGGTGGGAAGGAGGAGGAAAAATGAAAGAGAGAGAAAGAAAGGTGGGGGTTTATATAAAGGGGTTTCTTGATTATTACAAGTTTGCCCTTGTATTGAAATGAGACTTGCGTCTCTTTAAAAAAAGAGACTCGCGTCTCATGAAACTCGCATCTGGCAATTGCCCAGGCGCGAGAATGAGACTTGCGTCCAGTAGAATACGCGAGAATCGCGTTAGACGGAAAAGACAAAAAGTCATAATGACTTGAAGGACATAACATTAAATACAAAATGGAGAGGATCTCTGCATTAAAGATCGAATTCAGGTTTGGTGAGACTCGCATCTAGCGAGGAGAGAGAAAATAGAAAAAGAGAAAGTAAAATATCTGGATAAAATTCCGGTATCTGGGAAAACACTGAAAACTCCGGAAAAGCCAGAAAAATGAAGTAACTCGAAAAGCTTCCCAAAAATTCTCAAAAATAATAAATATTATTTTAAGAGGTTTGGTGAAATCAGTTTATAGAAATTCAGTCCATTTTCAAAATAAATATCCTTAAATCCACCGTGGACGGTGTCTACACCGGGTAGGCCGGATTTTTGATAAATTCTGAAAAATCTCAGAAAATTTATTTAGATAGAAAATAAGATTTTAAGAAATAATATGAAAGTCATTTGTAGAATTTCAAATCTATTTGTAAATTAAAAATCCGAGAATAGGTCAGCGGCCCCAGTAGACACCGGTTTTAAAGATTTACAATTTAATTCAGAAAATTCCAAAAATCATGTAAATTCTAATATATTGAAAAACAGTCCTTAAAACTGAATTTGATTAAATCTGATTACTAGAGAGGTCAAATCATGCCGTACAACTACATGAACAAAAATATTTAAATAATTAAATAATAGAAAATAAGAAAATACGCTAAAAAGATTAGGACACATATTTGGGTACGTATTCTGAAGATGGGGTGTTACATTCATACCACATCTTCACATTTTTAATATTAAATTCTGCTAATAATACCTCTCTTGCATGTTCCTAAGTACATGACATGAAATAAAGATGAAGACCCAAAATTACCATTTAATTGGTGATTAAAGGCTACAAAGATAGTAATTGACTTTGGAGGTGATTCTGTTAAAATCAGGGACTCAAAACCCAAATTCAGGACATCTAGCCGATAGGGGACAGGAGAGGACAGCGCAGCAGGCGGCGCCGCGCAGGTGGCCGACCTATGGCCGCGGAAAAGCGGCCATAGCCGCATTTTCGCGGCCGTACGAGTGCGGCCGCGGCCGTACTTTGGGCCAGGGTTTGCCCCTGCCCCCCTTTCCCCTGGTGCCTATAAATACCCCCTGGGGTTCTTCAGTGAGGGATATGCAGAATATAGGGTAGTTTTCATCTCCATTTTGTAGTTTAGGTAGTTTAGGTTAGTGTTCTTCTTCTTCCTCCTTTGTATTTTCTATTTCTTTTAGATCTTGTAATAAGAGAGAGAGTGGTACATGGTGAGGAAGTAAGAGTGCTTGTAATAGAAGGTGACAATTTATGAAAGGTGCTCTCTTAACTTATCTTTATTTTCTTCTCTAACTCCTTTTACATGTTTAGCTAATTTTTCTCTCATGGCAACTAATTACTAACCGCTAACTTGCTAACTTCTTACTTGATAATCTACATGAATCTAATAACCTCTACTTGGCCTTGCTCTTGCAAGAGTCATTGATGGCTCATGATGATGGATCTAACACTCTAACATTTAAATCTCTAACAAGCTAACATTACTTTATTTCATGCTTGCTCTTATTGGGTTTTGATGATTTAAGTGTAGCTTGCTCTTATTGATTGAATTTGGATGTGAAAGTTAACATATGAGCTATGCTTTGTAAAGCTCTTGAACCAAGGACTAGTGATGGCCAATGATACATGTGAGACAACTATCACTAAGAGGTTAGCATGTTAGTGGAGTCATTAGTAGTTAGTAGCCATGAGTTTTCTTTATCTTTTTACTTTGTTTTAGAAATACTTTCAAAAATCACAAACATTTTATCTTTTATGTTCCCACTTCTTCGTGTTTCACCGCACCTCTCTTATCATTCTTTATTTTTTTTCTTTTGATTCTTTCAAATATTGAAGAACTTTTAACATACACGCGAATCAACCGGTAAAGTTTCTATCGCCTCCCGTCCCTGTGGATTCGACCCGTTTTAGCCTCTTTGCTATAACGGAAATATCGAGGAAGCCAAAGCACACACACTTTAAATTTGATTTCAAAACATATACTTTTTATGCGCGATTTTCTCCTGATCAAATTTTGGCGCCGTTGCCGGGAATGGGAACAGTTTAATTTCACGTTTTTGTTAACTTTTCTTCTTTGTTTTGGTGTGCAGGTTAAAACTTTAGCATTGCAGAAGTCCACACTTTCTCTTGTGTGGTTGGTAAATTCTTATATATTCTTATACTCTGCTGCTAATTTTTGTTTATATTACCTGTACACTGTAAATAATTTTAAGAACTAAAATACGAAAATTGGATGCTTTAAAATAGTTTAGACATTTGCATCTAGGCACGTGTCAATTTTCATTCTAATATACTGTATTTTATTCTTATGTAATTGTGATCTTGACGGAGGTGTACATATTACATTGCATATAGTTAGGACAAACACTTCAGTGATTTACTCGCTTTTTGTGTTCATTCTTATCTATATTGCATACTTGCACAAATTAAACTAAGGGCAAAACCTAAGACAACATAAGGAGGGAAAGTCATTACCCTACCTGAGCCCAAAAATCACCTGCCCACTCACACAACCCAAGCCTAATAAAACTTGCTAGACATTGGCCCCTAGGGACATCTCGGACTCATTTAGGAGATTGACCTAAGGGGAAGTTGTTAGAAGTTGACTCGTGTCAAATCAGTGTCTAAGGTTGGGGATTGAGAGGCGAAACCTCGAAGAACAATGATTTAGCATAATTAGGCCCGTTGCTCTGGCATGGATACCTCCCACTGATCTTTCTCCTACCTGGCTGATAAACTCGTAGTTAGATTCTGATAATATACCCCCCGTGGATAGTTTAACCAGTTAGGAGTCGTCTAGGTCTAAGTCAACCCTAACATAGGCTTGTTTTCTTTTTCTTTTTCTTTTTCTTTATTTGTTTGTTTGTTTGTTTGTTTTCTTTTTTGTAAATTGTGAAATGGATTTTAACAACAATAATTTTTTCAATTTGAATATGAATCCATATTTCACCCCGACCTCATTTGACTCGGATAATTCTGACCCGGCTATATACAACATCAACTAACCATATATGCCGGGTTGGGATTATCCGACTCAATATGACCCGTATCCCCAATAATATGACTATAATTTTCAAAATAACTTCAACTCTTTATAGAATCAATGGGGATTCACCTACCCCGAGTCCAATTTTCAACCATCTTGTCCACAATTTCTATAATATTCACTCCCCAATTTTGATTCATATCCTCCTTTTCCTGCACCACCATTGAAGAAAAATCATCATTGGAAAGGAGTTGGGAAGAAGTGATAGAGGCCCAAAAACAATTTGAAAAAATGGTAGCCTCATCATGTCCACCAAATTTTCAAAATTCATGTAGCTCTTTTCCAGAACGACTTAAAGGAAAATCATTGTGGGAAAAAACTATGGAATTCGTGCAAGAGACCGAGCGCATAATACAAATACGATTGACTTACCATGTCCATCAAATGTTCATACGACTCACGAATCATGTCATTTTGAAATTTAGCTTCAATTTTATCATATAAACCTGAACTTGACCAACATCGACCTCTTGATAGTTTGGCCAGTTATTCATTTCCTGAAATTGAACTTGAAGATGATTGTGAACCTGAGATTCAAGTTAGCGATTCGAGTTCATTCATTGAATCAATATCGACTCCTGTAGTGTTACCTAAACTGAGTGACGTTCTTGAACCAGTTTTGATTCTCATACTTTTTGAACTTGAATCGATCATTTCACCAATTCACATTCCTTCCGTGGACAAAAATCAAGACTCAATTTCATTACATCCATTTGAACTTGCCTAAAATCTTGAAAACCACCTTGACATTTTGCAAGTTATCCTTTTCCCAAATTGAACTTGAGCTTGAAAGTGATCCTGAATCTCACGTTGGTAATTCCATTTCACTTTTTGGTTCAATAATGACTCCGGTATATTTACCAGATTTTTTTCTCTATTCCGGAGTCAACATTGAATACTGTACCAGTACACCATGAAATGAAATCACCAATCTCTTATGATCACACTTCATTGATGGGGAAAGTGTGTGAGCATCAATTCTTTGGTTTGGACCCCATTTTTGAACCAATTTCGACTCTCATTGTTGACTCTCGACTTGATCTGAGTCAAATTCCCGAGTCGTGTCGTTTTTTACTCCTATTTAATTTGAGTCCAAATCAATCATCTTCCAAAATCACACTTCATTATTGGATAAGGATGTTGAAGAAAATGACTCAGTAATTATTTTTAAAATTAAAAATTAGGTGGGGATAAATTTTTAAATAAGACCATTCATTCAATCATTCTTTTACTAGGTCGTATTAGAGAGGTCATTGGTGGGTTCCTTCAAGATCCACATTATCCTGATTGGGTAGCAACGCTTGGCCCAATCAGACCACCACCGGAGCCACCGCCATGAGGTAATTTTTCTTCTCTTCCCATTTGTTTCATGTATATACACATTCACGATGCATTGAGGACAATGCATGAGATAAGTGTGGGGGAGGGTTTACTAACGTTGGTTAGTTTTATATTTTCTTTCTTTTACACTTCTTTTTAGGAACTTTTTTTTCTTTTATATGAAAACTCTTTTCTTTTCTTTTTCAAAACTTTTTGATATAAGAGAAATAGTTTTGATTTATTTTTAAGAAAATTAAGATTATCTTAGAATTAGGAAGACCTAAAATTATAAATTTTTAAACGAAGTCAAAATAATAGATCTTGTTTAAATTTTAGGATAAGAAAGTAAGATTGGAAAGATAATTTAATCTTGAATTTTTTGCCTTAGATTTATGCACTTCACACTTATAGAATTTTTGGGATTAAAACAAAGACTGAAAATGCCATAAAAATATATTAAAAAAATGATGATAATAAATACCACTTATTGAAGTTGGGTAATTATGCCTCAGGAAGCATGATTATTCACACCTAAAATGATGGACAAAAATCAAAATAATTCCCTTTAGTTTTGTGGCCTTGTTTACTCGAGTCCTTAAGTCCGATGGATGTTTTCTCATCTGGTGCCCTAAGATCATCTGTTTTGGGAGTCACCGGCTAAAGGCACATTACTCGGGTAAATAAGAAAGCCTAAGAAACCTAAGGGAAGAAAAAAATATAAATAAATATACAAAAATTAATGGCATAAAAGTTTGAATCGATATCCCAAAAATCATCACTGTTCACAAAGTGTATATTTTTCTAAGAGTTTTACTAAAGATTAAAGAATCAATTCAATTTTAAATTCTTACATTTAATTTATAACAAGATTTTGCATTTCGACTTAGTTTAAGGAAGAATAATTTTTGGTTAACCTCTGACCTTGGATCACTTATATTTTCAAAAAAATACTTTAACACTTTTCTCTATTTCAAAATATGTTTTCAAAATACTAACATTTTATTTCTTTCTTAATGGATTTTGTGGGTGTAATCCGCTGAAAACCCTCAGGAGACAAAACTCCTCCTTTAGGGAAAACCTAGAGGTTTAACGGCTTGTTGCACATGCTTAGTGTAATAGCGTCACCTGTGAAAGTGGTGTAATAATTTTCTTAGTCTTTTTTTTTTGTTTTGCTCGGGACAAGCAAAAGATAAGTGTGGGGGTGTGATTAGTCGTCTCTAAAACTGCATATTTCATACCACATCTTCACATTTATTTAATATTAAATTCTGCTAATAATACCTCTCTTGCATGTTTCTAGGTCTATGGTATGAAATGAAGATGAAGACCCAAAATCACCATTTAATTGGTGATTAAAGGCCTACAAAGATAGCCATTGACTTTGGAGGTGATTCTGTCAAAATCAGGGACTCAAAACCCAAAACCGGGACATCTAGCCGATAAGGGGACAGGAGAGGACAACGAAGTAGGCGGCGCCGCGCAGGTGGCCGAACTATGGCCGCGAAAAAGCGGCCATACCCGCGTTTCCGCGGCCGTACGGGCGTGGCCGCGCCCGTACTTTGGGCCAGCGTTTTCCCCCTGGCCCCCCATTCCCCTGGTGCCTATAAATACCCCCTGGGGTTCTTCAGTGAGGGATATGCACAGTATAGGGTAGTTTTCATCTCCATTTTGTAGTTTAGTTTAGTGTTCTTCTTCTTCCTCCTTTGTATTTTCTATTTCTTTTAGATCTTGTAATAAGAGAGAGAGAGAGAGGTACATGTGAGGAAGTAACAGTGCTTGTAATAGAAGGTGACAATTTATGAAAGGTGCTTTCTTAACTTATCTTTGTTTTCTTCTCTAGCTCCTTTTACATGTGAGAAAGTAAGAGTGGGTTATATTAGAGAGATTTCTTGTGGGTTCCTCCAAACTCCATAAAATTTAATTGGGCCGCATTTCGTGGACCAATCAGACCACCACCGGAACCACCACCTTAAGGTAATATTTTTCTTCCCTTTCTTTTTTTCATGCATTTATACAATAAATCATACATTGAGGACAATGCATGAGATAGGTGTGGGGAGGGTTCTTACATAATTTAGGCTTTTCTTTTTATTAAAAAAATTTAACATTTTCTTTACTTTTAAAAAATTTTGAAAATAGAAACAATATTTTGACATATTTTTTGTAAGAAATTAAGTCAATATTAAGGAATAGGAAAATCAAAATTAGGATTTCTTAAACTTGGTTAAAATAAGATTATTTGTTTGATTTTTAGGATTAGGAAGATAATTTTTCAAAGTAATTTAGTCTTGATCTTTACCTTAATGAAATATGCACACTTCATACACTTACACACTTAGGGTTCAAAACAAAGATTCTTATGCCTTATTAAAATAATAATAAAATAAAAATTAAAAAAGAAAAAATATAAAAGATAAACAAATCTAATTATTGATTAGCTAGGTGCTTTGGCCTAAGCAAGCCTTAGTATTTATGCGAAAGATGATTAGATAAGTTTCAGAAAAAATATATATATAAAAATCCTCTGATTAAGCTGGGTACTTGTGCCTAATAAAGCATAAATATTCACGCCTAAAAGTTGTTCATATAATAAAATTCTTAGTTTTGTGGCCTTGTTTGCTTGAGTCCTTAAGTCCTTGGGGTGTTTTCTCACCCGGTGCCCTAAGACCGCTTGGTTTGGGAGTCATCGATTAAAGGCTCGTTACATGGGCAGATTAGAAAGCCTAATAGAACTAAGGAATAATACCACCAAAAAATATATATATAAACAAATAAGGCATAAGAGTTAGAGTTAAAGAACTCTTAGTCAAAATTTCACAGTCACAAGCTGCATATGACTTAGGGTAAAGTAATAGACTAGATGAGAAGTACAATTTGACTCCTTACTTTGATTGATAACAAATTTTTGAATAGAGACTAAGTTTAGGAATGAAAAATTCAGTTTTCCTATAACTTATAGGTTACTTAAAACTTACAATAATATTTCAAATATTTTTCTTTCAAAATGTATTTTCAAAATACTAACATTTTTCTCTTTCTTTATGGATTTTGTGGGTGCAATCCACTGAAAACCCTCACGAGACAAAACTCGTCCTCTTGGGGAAACCTAGAGGTTTAACGGCTTGTTGCACATGCTCAGTGCAATCGCGTAACCTGCGAAAGTGGTCTAATAATCTTTGGTTTAGTTTTGTTGATTTGCTCGACGACGAGTAAAAGATAGGTGTGGGGGTGTGATCGTACATATATTTTGTATTCTTTTCATTACACTCCTACATTTATCGTGTAATATATCTGCTAATTTTCTTGTCTTAAAAATCTATTTTGTAGAAGATAATAATGAAGAGAAAGAGGATTAAATCAAATAAATACTAGTTAAAACCGGATTTAACTGGATCTATTTGGTTAGCTGAGGATGATCCCAGATCTAGTTAGAACAAATCAAGGATTGGGCAAATGTTCAGCTAAAGATCAGAGCAAATCAGAAAGATAACACCAATGGAAACTGGTAAAATTTAGATTTCTATAAATCCATTTTGATTAGATAAAGATTAACTGAGGATAATATCAAATACAGAGAGATAAATTGATAGAGAGAAGATCAACGGATGAGATGAAGCAAGTTTGACTCAGATTCTGACTGGATACATTTTAGTATTGGAATCACAACGTTTGCTACCGAATCTCAAATCTGATGATTCAAGATGAACCAGAAAATAGAATTATAGGGCTACAACTCTTATGTTGATCACTATTTCTAATTCTGTCATTTGTTAAGTGATATTCAGCAATCAACACGCCAATAAATTGCAGATCAGAACTGAATATTCAAATCAAATCAAGTTTGGAGATAAGGGGAGGATTCAAATTCAGAAATAGCCAGCTTTCCCTTTCTTCATACTCGTCTAACCTCTGCATTTCTTCTATAAATACCTGCAATCTCAAAGGCAAAGGGAGCGACCATGCAGAGATAGAATTTAGTCCACTTTTTCATTCTTTGTAGTGTAGGTTTTGTTTTTCTTTTCATGTAATTTTCAGTTTTAATTTATATAAATCAGAGGAGATCAGAGTTTCATAGCAGAAAGAGAACGAAGCTTGTGCTGAGAGTGACACCGGTGTAAGATTTTCTTCTTTTCTCTTATTGTTATAAAATCGAATATGTAGTTTCCATTTTGTATGTACTTTGTTTTTATTATTCTTCTTCTTCTCTACTTTTTTTTTGGTACCAATTGTTATCCAAGTGAGTCTTAAAGCATCGAAAGAGTTTTACCTTTGCGAGTGCCACCGATAGCTCATGACGATGGATTTTGAGTTTCATTCTATATCACTTCATACTTGCAACGTCTTGATGATATAATGTGGAGGAGACGGGAATCAACTCTTATGGGCTATACGTTGATCGCCTCACTTCAAGGTAACTTCATTGCAAAAGATTCAAGGTAAGCATTTGACCAAAGGAGATAAGTAACTTTTAGATTCTTTTCTTTTTATTCTTTAGTTTAGAACACCACAATCTATCACTTTTTTTATCATTCCTTTTCCATTTCTTTGTACATATCATTTCTAGTTTCTCCATCTTCTTAATCTACCATCTTCTTCCTAATTTAACTTTAATTTTTCCTTTTTCTTTTAAAGAACTAAAGAAGAACTTTAACCATACTTTGTAGCCTAAAAGAGAACTTACTAAAAAGCTTCCATCGCTAGTCCCTCCTTGTGGATCATGACCCGCATAGCCACTTGCTATTGCGGTAGAATTGAGTAACTTGCACTTTTCATTCTTATTTTTGAAATTCTGTATTTTGTGTGCAGGTTTTAACCTCAATCAAATTTTGTCACCGTTATCGTGGAGGGACGGTAAGTTATTCTTTTTTAGATTTACATTTTTGTTAACTTTCTTTTTTGTTCTTGGTGTACAGGTTTGACAACAAGGAATTTTTGCTGCAGTGGACATATAAGTGGCCTTAGACTCTGCTCAAGAAAGCAGAGCTAAGAAGCCCTCAGATTTGCTACATTCCTGTGGCAATATGAGTGAACTACTAACCTGTATTTTTTGCAGGTTGGCTGTAGTGCATAGTTTAATATATGTAGTTATCTATTTTCTTGTTTGTCTCACTGTATTTACTTTCTAACCTCAACAGTAAAATGATGTTTGTTAAATGCTAAAAATGGTTTAGACTTTGCATTTAGGCACGTGTCTAATTCGTTTACATTTTACATTACTGTTGAAGAGTGCTGGAGCAAAAGATACGTTTGCATGGCATCTAGTTTAGGAAACATTCTTGAGTGATTATTTGCTTGTTGAATGTTACTTTTCTTTATCCTGCACACTTTGCACAATCAATCTTAAGGGCTTGTCCTATAAACAAGATAAGGTGGGGAAGTCATTACCCTCCCTTAGCCCACAAACAATCTCCTTACTCACTAACCCAAGCCTAACTAAAAATGAGTAGACGTTGGCCCTAGGGACATCTCGAACTCAATTAGGAGATTATCCTAAGGGGGAATGTGTTAGAATTTGACTCCTGTCAAATCAGTGTCTAAGGAAAGAGATTGAGGGGCGAAACCCCGAAGGCTGGTGATTTGGCTTAATTAGGCCCGTCGCTTTTGCGCGGATACCTCCCACCAATCTTGCCCTGACCTGGCTGATTAGCTTGTGATCAAAGTCTGCATTATACTCCCGTGGACAGTCTAACCAGTTAGGAGTCGTCTAGGTCAAAGGTCTACCCTAACTTAGTTTAGAATTTTTTTTCTTTGTTTGCTTATTTTTTGTGTTTTATTGTGTGATATGACTTATAACAATAATTTTTTCAATTTTAATGGTAATCTGATTGGTCGCTAATGTTGCATATTTAGTATCATATTTCCATACTTATTCTAGAATAAAACTTTGCATTGTCTTAATTAATTGCTTAATTTATTTGCAGGCCCATTCTTTAAGGAGATGAAGAGAAATGAGCCCAAAGCCCACCAAAATTCTGAATTAAATCAGAATTAATTCACACTCAGTAAATCAGGACAAAATCAAGAGGTTGAAAACCGGTTGAAAAGAATCCTCTTAGAATCGATCGGTTAAAGCCAAGAATCGAAGGCCATTTCGTCAGAATCCTGGACCCAAACTGAAAATCCAACTACAGATAAAGTCAGAAGGCCAAACCAGCGCGACCCACCAACAGGGTGTGGCCACCTGGCTACACCCTGGCCGAGCGTTTGCTCCCCCGATCTCCTCGGGATCCTAAAGGTGTGGGTTTTGCCTATAAAAAGCCAGTCTTTGCGCTGAAAATGGGACGACCATGCAGAGATAGGATTTAGACTAGTTTTTCATTTTGTAGTTTAGGTCTTTCTTTTCTTTTTATGTAATTTGTATGTAAGCTTAGGTTAGATGAAGATTCATGTAAGTAAGAGAGAGAGGCTGGTGTTGAGAGTGACACCGATGTACCCTCCTCCTTTCTTCCATTGTTTCTGCAAGTAATAAAGGTAAATGCTTTGTTTTTATGCTCGTATTTTCTTTTGTTTTCTTATTCCTCTTTCTACTTTACCTCGTTTGTTTTTGATGAGAATGCAAGTGAATTCCAAAGCACAAGTATAACGATGTTGTGTGAGGGCCAACGATAGTTCATGAAGACGTTCTCCTCCTCAAGATCCGCATCACTTCATGATTGCCCCACTTGATGATATAATGCGAACGGGGACTGAGCTCGAGCTTATGATCTATGCGTTGAACGCCTCCGAAGCAAAGGTAGAACATGCAAAGGTTTCCAGGTAAGTCATCAATCAAACTAGGTAAGTATTTCTTCACTCTTCTTTCTTTCTTTTCTTTTATTTCTTTAGTATAGATCACCACCTCTTCCAAATCATTCTTTTTCGACTCATTTGTACATAGTCGCTTTCTTTCCTCGTTCTTTGTAAATAGTCATTCTCCATTTCTCTCCACCTTCTTCATCTCTCATTTTCTTTCTAATTTTAACATAATTCTTTTTCCTTTTTTCTTAAAATCAAAGAAGAATCTTCGTTTTATCTTCATTAAGATTTCAATAAAGAAACGTAAACGCTTCTATCGCAAAACCCTCCTTGTGGATCACGACCCGCATAGCCACTTGCTATAGCGGTAAGAATTGAGCACTTGCACATCTTTATTCTTAGATCTAAAATTCTGTATTTTGTGTGCAGGTTTAGCTTCAATCAAATTTTGGCGCCGTTGCCGGGGAGGGTAACGTTTTTATTGAAATCTGAATTTTTATGGAAAATTTTTTAGAACTAAAACAAATTTTCTTCTCTGTTGCAGGTTATAGGGAAAGCAAAGTAGGAAATTAAGATTGCAGTAACATACAAGTGGTATTGGGCCTCTGCTCTAGAAAGCAGAGACCAAGGGCCCTCTGATTTGCCACATTTTTACGGCCAAAGCCGCGGATCCGCGGCAAAGAAGAGTTACTACTAATAGGTTTTGTGCAGGGTTGCTTGCTTTGCAAAAACATAGCTTGCTACAACTTTATTTCTTATATTCCATCACTATAAACCTGCTAATAAACCAACAGTAAAATACTTGTTGAAAAAGATAAAAATTGATTAGACGTTTGCATTTTAGGCACGTGTCTTTTCAATTCTTTTATTTTACTGTTGAAGAGTGCTGGAGCAAGGTACGTTCGCATTGCATGTAGAATAGGACTCACCTCTTGGTTGATCTTCATTGCTTTGAGTGAATCTTATTTACATATCTTGTACACTTGCACAAACTGATTTTAAGGGCACCACCCATTAACAAGATAAGGTGGGGATTTAATCACCCTTCCTTAGCCCAAAAATCAGATTCCAAGCACTCACTAACCCAAGCCTAACTAAAAATGAGTAGACGTTGGCCCTAGAGACATCTCGGACTCAATTAGGAGATTATCCTAAGGGGGAAAGGTGTTGGAATTTGACTCCTGCAAAATCAGTGTCGAGGAAAGGGATTAAGGGCCGAAAGCCCAAAGGTTGGTGGTTATTTAATTAAGAAACGTCTTTGATGGAAAACCTCCCACCAACCTTGCCCTGACCTGGCTGATTAGCTTGTGGTCAAAGTCTGTATTAGACCTCACGTGGACAGTCTAATCAGTTAGGAGTCGTCTAGGTCATAGGTCTACCCTAACTTAGTTAGAATTTTCTCTTTTATTTGTTTGCTTATTTGTTTGTTTTTTCTTTTTTTTTTGTATTGTATTGTGTGATATGGCTTATAATAATAAATTTTTCAACTTTAATAATAATCCATATTACACACCGAGTTCATTTTCGGATATTACCAACTCGACATATCATGACTTTAACCAACCTAGTGTGCCGGATTGGTCTTATCCGAATCAATATAACCATGCCCCCAATCTAATAACTATAATTTCCATAATAATTTCAACTCTTCACCGAGTCAGTGGGGATTCACCTCCCCCGAGCATAATTTTCAACCAACTTGTCCCCCTTATCCACCTAGTCCACAATATCCCCAAGAGTCATACTCAGTTCTACCAGTCCAAAATAGAAAACCATCAATTTTGGAAAGGAGTATGCATGAGTCCAAACAACAATCACAAAATCTGATGGACTCACAATTTCACTACCACTTCCAAGACAACACTTCATCTTTTCATCAAAACAATGAATCCATCAACTATGAAAAGATGCTTGAAGCCATGACTCATGCTCAAAATGCTCGAAATCGTGACATAGATATGATGGTCGAATCTCTATGTTCTCACCGTTTGACCAGTTCTGTTGTCACTAACCATTCTGTTAGAGCCGAAGAGTCATGTAGTTTTGGAAATCAAGGTTCCATTTCAGAACAGTCATTTGAACTTGCCCAAACTCCAAATAATATTGATAGTTTGGCAAGTTATCCCTTGCCTGAAATCGAACTTGAAAATGAATATGATCATAAACCCCAACTTAGGGATTCAATTTTACTTCCTGATTCAATAATGACTCCGGTGTCTTCACCTGATTTCAATCTTTTTCCCGAGTCAACATTGGATCCTGTGCCAATTCATCATGAAATTAAATCACCCATTTTTGATGATCATATTGAACTTGACCAATTTTACACTTTTGAAAATCCTATTGACAAATTGGCAAGTTCTCATTTTTTTGATATTGAACTCAATGAGATATGTGACCTAGATTTTCAAATCTGTGATCCAGTTTAACTTTCTGAATCAATCTTGACTTCTGTTTTGTTACCAAACTTGAGTAATATGTTAGAGTCAGTTTTGATTCCCCCACCTATCATTCCTGAACATGAATCACCAATATTAAGTCACATTCCATTGTTGGAAAATCAATGTGGACTTGAGTTTCAACTTCTTGACTTGGACCCGCTTCTTGAACCAATCTCGACTCCTGAACCTTTACTTGACTTAAGTCACCTTCCTGAGTCGGTATTAGTTCTTGTACTTCCTGAGTCCAAGCCAATCATTCTATCATTTCATACTCCATTTTGGGACAAGGTGGTTGACAAATTTGACTCCGAAATCAATTATGGAATTTGGAAATTAGATGGGGTCCAATATTTAATAAGAATCCTTTATGGATTCATCATTTTAATGGGTTATATTAGAGAAATTTCTGGTGGGTTTCTCCGAACTCCACAAAAAGTTGATTGGGCCGCATTTCGTGGACCAATCAGACTACCACCGGAACCACCACCTTAAGGTAACATTTTCCTTCCCTTTCGTCTTTTTCATGCATCTATGCATTAATTCATACATTGAGGACAATGCATGAGATAGGTGTGGGGGAGGGTCTAACATAACTTAGTTTTTTCTTTTTATTAAAAAAAATATTAACATTTTCTTTACTTTTAAAAACTTTTTGAAAATAGGAACAATACTTTGACATATTTTTTGTAAGAAATTAAGTGAATTTTAAGGAATAGGAAAATCCAAATTAGGATTTCTTATACTTGGTCAAAATAAGATTATTTGTTTGATTTTTAGGGTTAGGAAGAAAATTTATCAAAGTAATTTTGTCTTGATCTTTACCTTAATGAAATATGCACACTTCATACACTTACACACTTAGGGTTCAAAAACAAAGATTCTTATGCCTTATAAAAAATAAAAAAAAAAAAAAAAAAGATAAACAAATCTAATTATTGATTAGCTAGGTGCTTTGGCCTAAGCAAGCCTTAGTATTTATGCGAAAGATGATTAGATAAGTTTGAAAAAAAAAGAAAAAAAAGATAAACAAATCTAATTATTGATTAGCTAGGTGCTTTGGCCTAAGCAAGCCTTAGTATTTATGCGAAAAATGATTAGATAAGTTTGAAAAAAATATAAAACCCTCTGATTAAGCTGGGTATTTGTGCCCAATAAAGCATAAGTATTCACGCCTAAAAGGGGTCCATATAATAAAACCCTTAGTTTTGTGGCCTTGTTTGCTCGAGTCCTTAAGTCCTTGGGGTGTTTTCTCACCCGGTGCCCTAAGACCGTTTGGTTTGGGAGTCATCGATTAAAGGCTCGTTACATGGGCAGATTAGAAAGCCTAATAAAGCTAAGAAATAATACCACCAAAAAAAAATATATATATATATAAATAAATAAGGCATAAGAGTTAGAGTTAATGAACCCTTAGTCAAAATTTTCACAGTCACAAGTGCATATGACTTAGGGTAAAGTAATAGACTATATGAGAAGTACAATTTGACTCCTTACTTTAATTGATAACAAATTTTTGAATAGAGACTAAGTTTAGGAATGAAAAATTCAGTTTTCCTATAACTTATAGATTGCTTAAATCTTACAATTATATTTCAAATATTTTCCCTTTCAAAATGCTTTTCGAAAATAATAACTCTTTATTTCCCTTTCTTTATGGATTTTGTGGGTGCAATCCGCTGAAAACCCTCACGAGACAAAACTCGTCCTCTAGGGGAAACCTAGAGATTTAACGGCTTGTTGCACATGCTCAGTGCAATCGCGTGACCTGCGAAAGTGGTCTAATAATCCTTAGTATAGTTTAGTTGTTTTCTCGAGGACGAGCAAAAGATAGGTATGAGGGTGTGATTGATCGCTAATGTTGCATATTTAGTATCATATTTCCATACTTATTCTAGAATAAAACTTTGCATTGTCTTAATTAATTGCTTAATTTATTTGCAGGTCCATTCTTTAAGGAGATGAAGAGAAATGAGCCCAAAGCCCACCAAAATTCTGAATTAAATCAAATTAATTCGCACTCAGTAAATCAGGGCAAAATCAAGAGGTTGAAAACTTGTTGAGAAGAATCCTCTCAGAATCAATCGGTTAAAGCCAAGAATCGAAGGCCATTTCGTCAGAATCCTGGACCCAAACTGAAAATCCAACTACAGATAAAGTCAAAAGGCCAAACCAGCGCGACCCACCAACAGGGTGTGGCCAGGTTGGGGAGTTAGGGGGAGCGTTTGCTCCCCCGATCTCCCCGGGATCCTAAAGGTGTGGGTTTTGCCTATAAAAAGCCAGTCTTTGCGCTGAAAATGGGACGACCATGCAGAGATAGGATTTAGACTAGTTTTTCATTTTGTAGTTTAGGTCTTTCTTTTCTTTTTATGTAATTTGTATGTAAGCTTAGGTTAGATGAAGATTCATGTAAGTAAGAGAGAGAGGCTGATGTTGAGAGTGACACCGATGTACCGTCCTCCTTTCTTCCATTGTTTCTGCAAGTAATAAAGGTATTTATTTTTATGTTCGTATTTTCTTTTGTTTTCTTATTCCTCTTTCTACTTTACCTCGTTTGTTTTTGATGAGAATGCAAGTGAATTCCAAAGCACAAGTATAACGATGTTGTGTGAGGGCCAAGATAGTTCATGAAGACGTTCTCCTCCTCAAGATCCGCATCACTTCATGCTTGCCCCGGTTGATGATATAATGCGAACGGGGACTGAGCTCGAGCTTATGATCTATGCGTTGAATGCCTCCGAAGCAAGGTAGAACATGCAAAGGTTTCCAGGTAAGTCATCAATCAAACTAGGTAAGTATTTCTTCACTCTTCTTTCTTTCTTTTCTTTTATTTCTTTAGTATAGATCACCACCTCTTCCAAATCATTCTTTTTCGACTCATTTGTACATAGTCGCTTTCTTTCCCCGTTCTTTGTAAATAGTCATTCTCCATTTCTCTCCACCTTCTTCATCTCTCATTTTCTTTCTAATTTTAACATAATTCTTTTTCCTTTTTTCTTAAAATCAAAGAAGAATCTTCGTTTTATCTTCATTAAGATTTCAATAAAGAAACGTAAACGCTTCTATCGCAAAACCCTCCTTGTGGATCACGACCCGCATAGCCACTTGCCATAGCGGTAAGAATTGAGCACTTGCACATCTTTATTCTTAAATCTAAAATTCTGTATTTTGTGTGTAGGTTTAGCTTCAATCATAATCCATATTACACCTCTTTTTCGATATTACCAATCTAGCATATCATAACTTTAACCAACCTAGTGTGCCGGATTGGTCTTATCCGAATCAATATAACCCATGCCCCCAATCTTATGACCATAATTTTCAGAATAATTTCAACTCTTCGCACAGTCAATGGGGATTCACCTCCCCCGAGTCCAATTATCAAACAACTTGTCCTCCTTATCCACCTTGTCCATAATATTTCCAAGATTCATACTCAATTACACCAGTCCAAAATAGAAAACCATCAATTTTGGAAATGAGTATGCGTGAGTCTAAACAACAATCACAAAATCTGATGGACTCACAATTTCACCACCAATTCTAAAACAATACTTCATCTTTTCAAGACCAATCGCAACAAAACGATGGACCAATCAACTATGAAAAGATGCTTGAAGCCATGACTCAGGCTCAAAACGCTCGTAATCATGACATAGATATGATGGTCCAAACTTTACGTTCTCACCGTTTGACCATTTTTGATGTCGCTAACCATTCTGTTAGAGCCGAAGAGTCAAGTTATTTTGGAAAACAAGGTTCCATTTCAGCACAATCATTTAAACTTGCCCAAACTCTAAATTTTGAAAATGACATTGACAGTTTGGCAAGTTATCCCTTTCCTGAAATTGAACTTGAGAATGAATATGATCCTTAACCTCAACTTAGTGATTCAATTCTACTTCCTGATTCTATAATGACTCCGATGTCTTTACCTGATTTCAATCATTTTCCCGAGTCAACATTGGATCCTGTGCCAATTCATCATGAAATTGAATCATCCATCATTGATGATCATCATATTGAACTTGACCAATTTCATACTTTTGAAAGTCCCATTGACAAATTGGCACGTTCTCATTTTTATGAAATTGAACTTAATGAGAAATGTGACCTAGATTCTCAATTTTGTGATCCAATTCAAATTCTCAAATCAATATTGACTCCTGTTTTGTTACCCGACTTGAGTAATATTTTAGAGTCAGTTTTGATTCCCACACCTGTCATTCTTGAACTTGAATCACCAATATTAAGTCACATTCCATTGTGAAAAAATGAATGTGGACTTGAGTTTTAACTTCTTGATTTTGACCCACTTCCTGAACCAATCTCGACTCCTTAACCTCTACTTGACTTAAGTCACTTTCCTGAGTCGGTATAAGTTCCCGTATTTCCTAAGTCCAAGTCAATCATTCCATCTTTTCACACTCCATTTTGGACAAGGCGGTTGACAAAATTGACTCCGAAATTAATTATGAAATTTGAAAATTAGATGGGATAAAATATTTAATAAAAATCATTCATGTATATATCATTTTAGTGGGTTATATTAGAGAGATTTCTGGTGGGTTCCTCCTAACTCCACGAAAATTTGATTGGGCCGCATTCGTGGACCAATCAGACCATCACCGGAACCACCACCTTAAGGTAATATTTTCCTTCCCTTTCTTCTTTTTCATGCATCTATGCAATAAATCATACATTGAGGACAATACATTAGATAGGTGTGGGGAGGGTTCTAACATAACTTAGGTTTTTCTTTTTATTAAAAAAAATTTAACATTTTCTTTTCTTTTAAAAACTTTTTGAAAATAGAAACAATAGTTTGACATATTTTTTATAAGAAATTAAGTCAATTTTAAGGAATAGGAAAATCAAAATTAGGATTTCTTAAACCTTGTCCAAATAAGATTATTTGTTTGATTTTTAGGGTTAGGAAGATAATTTATCAAAGTAATTTAGTCTTGATCTTTACCTTAATGAAATATGCACACTTCATACACTTACACACTTAGGGTTCAAAAACAAAGATTCTTATGCCTTATAAAAAAATAATAAAAATAAAAGGAAAAAAGAAAAAAATATAAAAGATAAACAAATCTAATTATTGATTAGCTAGGTGCTTTGGCCTAAGAAAGCCTTAGTATTTATGCGAAAGATGATTAGATAAGTTTGAGAAAAAAAATATATAAAAATCCTCTGATTAAGCTGGGTATTTGTGCCTAATAAAGCATAAGTATTCACGCCTAAAAGTGGTTCATATAATAAAATTCTTAGTTTTATGGTCTTGTTTGCTTAAGTCCTTAAGTCCTTGGGGTGTTTTCTCACCCGGTGCCCTAAGACTGTTTGGTTTGGGAGTCATCGATTAAAGACTCGTTACATGGGCAGATTAGAAAGCCTAATAGAACTAAGGAATAATACTACCAATATATATATATATATATATATATATATATATATATATATATATATATATATATATATATAAGGTATAAGAGTTAGAGTTAAAGAACCCTTAGTCAAAATTTCACGGTCACAAGGTGTATATGACTTAGGGTAAAGTAATAGACTAGATGAGAAGTACAATTTGACTCCTTACTTTGATTGATAACAAATTTTTAATAGAGACTAAGTTTAGGAATGAAAAATTCGGTTTTCCTATAACTTATAGGTTACTTAAAACTTACAATGATATTTCAAATATTTTTATTTCAAAATGTGTTTTCAAAATACTAACATTTTTCTCTTTCTGGGTGCAATCCACTGAAAATCCTCACGAGACAAAACTCGTCCTCTAGGGGAAACCTAGAGGTTTAACGGCTTGTTGCACATGCTCAGTGCAATCGCGTAACCTGCGAAAGTGGTCTAAAAATCTTTGGTTTAGTTTTGTTGATTTGCTCGACGACGAGCAAAAGATAGGTGTGGGGGTGTGATCGTACATATATTTTGTATTCATTTCATTACACTACTACATTTATCGTGTAATAAATCTGCTAATTTCCTTGTCTTAAATATCTATTTTGCAGAAGATAATAATGAAGAGAAAGAGGATTAAACCAAATAAATACCAGTTAAAAATCGATTTAACTGGGTCTATTTGGTTAGCTGAGGATGATCCCAGATCTAGTTAGAATAAATCAAAGATTGGGGCAAATGTTCAGCTGAAGATCAGAGCAAATCAAGAAAATAACACCAAATGGAAACCGTTAAAATTTAAATTTCTATAAATCCATTTTGATTAGCTAAAGATTAACCGAGGATAATATCAAATACAGAGAGATAAATTGATAGAGAGAAGATCAACAGATGAGATGAAGAAAGTTTGATTCAGATTTTGACTGGATACATTTTAGTATTGGAGTCATAACTCTCTGCCAAATCTCAAATCTGATAATTCAAGATGATCTAGAAAGCAGATTTATAGGGCTACAACTCTTATGTTGATCACTATTTCTAGTTCTATTATTTGATAAGTGATATTCAGCAATCAACACGCCAACAAATTGCAGATTAGAACTGAATATTCACATCAAATTAAGTTTGGAGATAAGGGGAGGATTCATATTCAGAAATAGCCCGCTTTCTCTATCTTCATACTCCTCTAACTTCTGCATTTCTTCTATAAATACCTGCAATCTCAAAGGCAAAGGGAGCGACCATGCAGAGATAGAATTTAGTCCACTTTTTCATTCTTTGTAGTGTAGGTTTTGTTTTTCGTTTCATGTAATTTTAATTTTAATTTATGTAAATCAGAGGAGATCAGAGTTTCATAGGACAATGAGATCGAAGCTTGTGCTGAGAGTGACACCGCTGTAAGATTTTCTTCTTTTCTCTTATTGTTATAAAATCGAATCTGTAGTTTCCCTTTTGTATGTACTTTGTTTTTATTCTTCTTCTTCTTCTCTACTTTTCTTTTTTTGGTACCAATTGTTATCCAAGTGAGTCTTAAAGCATCGAAAGAGGCTTGCCTTTGCGAGTGCCACTGATAGCTCATGACGATGGATTTTGAGTTTCATTCTGTACCACTTCATACTTGCAACGTCTTGATGATATAATGTGGAGGAGATGGGAATCAACTCTTATGGGCTATACGTTGATCGCCTCACTTCAAGGTAACTTCATTGCAAAAGATTCAAGGTAAGTATTTGGCCAAAGGAGGTAAGTAACTTTTAGATTCTTTTCTTTTTATTCTTTAGTTTAGAACACCACAATCTACCACTTCTTTTATCACTCCTTTTCTATTTCTTTGTACATATCATTTCTAGTTTCTCCATCTTCTTAATCTACCATCTTCTTTCTAATTTAACTTTAATTTTTCTTTTTTCTTTTAAAGAACTAAAGAAGAACTTTAACTATACTTTGTAGCCTAAAAGAAAACTTACTAAAAAGCTTCCATCGCTAGTCCCTCCTTGTGGATCACGACCCGCATAGCCATTTGCTATTGCGATAGAATTGAGTAACTTGCACTTTTCATTCTTAGTTCTGAAATTCTGTATTTTGTGTGCAGGTTCCAGCTCAATCAGTGTACATATTGCATTGCATATAGTTAGGACAAACACTTCAGTGATTTACTCGCTTTTTTGTATTCATTCTTATCTATATTGCACATTTGCACAAATTAAACTTAAGGGCAAAACCCAAGATAATATAAGGTGGGGAAGTCATTACCCTCCCTGAGTCCAAAAATTACCTCCCCACTCACACAAGCCAAGCCTAATAAAACTTGCTAGACGTTGGCCCCTAGGGACATCTCGGACTCATTTAGGAGATTGACCTAAGAGGGAAGTTAGAAGTTGACTCTTGTCAAATCGGTGTCTAAGGTTGGGATTGAGAGGCGAAACCTCGAAGAACAGTGTTTTGCATAATTAGGCCCGTTGCTCTGGCACGGATACCTCCCACTGATCTTGCCCCTACATGGCCGATTAACTCGTGGTCAGATTCTGATAATATACCCCCGTGGACAGTTTAACCAGTTAAGAGTCGTCTAGGTCTAAGTCAACCCTAACATAGGCTTGTTTTCTTTTTTTTTTCTTTTTCTTTGTTTATTTGTTTGTTTGTTTGTTTTCTTTTTTGTAAATTGTGAAATGGGTTTTAACAACAATAATTTTTTCAATTCGAATATGAATCCATATTTCACCCCGACCTCATTTGACTCGGATAACTCCGACCCGGCTATATACAACATGAACCAATCATATATTTCGGGTTGGGATTATCCACTCAATATGACCCTATCCCCAATACTATGACTATAATTTTCAAAATAACTTCAACTCTTCATAGAATCAATGGGGATTCACCTACCCCGAGTCCAATTTTCAACCATCTTGTCCACAATTTCTATAATATTCACTCCCCAATTTTGATTCATATACTCCTTTTCCTGCACCACCAATTGAAGAAAAATCTGTTGGCCCAGAGGCCTTCCACTCTAGTTTTGATGATGATTAACTCATGTAGTTATAGTTTACTAATAATCTTGTGATATTTAATTTCAGATATTTAACCAAGATATTAGTAGGTGATTAGCTTCAACAAAGGTATTTTGGAGCTTTCACATGGTGATTCAAGAGCTCAAGCATCAAGTTCATATCTAGCACTCGTTTGGAGTCAAGCTCGGTGATTGCGTTTGGATCGAGTCGACTTAGAGATGGCGCTCTACAAGAAGACTTCGGTACATTGTTTAGTTTATAGTTTAGATCCATTTGTAAAGATTAGATAGTGTGATATGCTCAAGTTCACAACACACACACTTGTTTAAGTTTCATGTTTTGATTTTCGGTTTTTGATTTAACCGATCTTGGTTTTCATGAATAGATAGAATCAAAACAAGTTTACATGATTTAATGTATATTAGATTTGTTTTATATACATCTATACTTCAACTATTTAAACAAACTTAGTTTGATTGTCTATTTATGAGTTTGATGTTTTGGTATTTTAACAAAACTTATTTTCGATTTAATGTCAAAAACATTGATATATATATCTTTCATGTATATTGGATTATATCCATATACAACATGCTTAAATGTTGTTTCAATATCATGTTTTTGTATTTGGATGAGTTTTGGACAAAATGATTTTTCATTTCAAAAATTAAGTTTTAGAAAATATGGATTTTGGTTTTCGGCAAATTTTCCAAGTCACAAAAATGGTTCAAATAGTTTGAAATATGTGTTGAATTTTTTCACACATGTTTGTATTTCAAAGATATAACAAGAACTTATTTCTGTGGATTTTTAGAGATTTTTATGGGATTTATTTGATAATTAAAAAAACCCAGTTTTCAAATCTTATAAACAGATCTGCTAGGCTCTGGCGGTCGACCGGGCCGGTCGACCAGACCGATCGACCGACGTGCATAAGGACGTGCACGCAGGCCAGCCCCTTGGGCCGGTTGACCGAGCGGTCGACCGACTGAAGTCAACCTACTTCAGGTTGGCCCAGTCGACCGGCCAGAGAGCCGTTGCTCTCTGGTTCTGGGCGCGGTCGACCGGGCGATCGACTGGCCAGAGAGTCGTTGCTCTCTGGTTCTGGGCGCGATCGACCGGGCGGTCAACCGGCAGGCTCAACGGTCATATTTTTGACCGTTGGCCGGTCGACCGGCCGGTCGACCGGAAGGTCATTTTTGACCTTGTCAGCTGCCAACGGGCAGAATTTTTATGGGGGTTATAAATACCCCATTTGAAGTCGGTTTTCATCAAGTTTTTAGAGAGAAAAATTCCAGATCTTTTCAAGTGTTTTAAGAGCAAGTTTTTCAAAAGAGTTTTGGGTTTAAAAGATCAATCTTCATTTGTTTTTAAAGTATTTTTAATTCAAAGAAAATAGTCTTTTGGGAATTTGTTTTTGGTCTAAAAATCCTATATCTATTTGGAGATTTTTCCCAAGTGATTTTCTTTGTTCAAAACACTTTATTTTTCTCACACTTGAGCTTATCATTCTATCCTCTCTATAGGATCTTTGTTTTGTGGGAAAAGAATTAGTTTGTGGTCTTTTGATCACTAAGTTGTAAACTCTCCTTATTTGTGATATCCCTCTTGTGTAGAGGTTAATTTTTAGAGTGGTGGCTTTGTACGCTATCCCTCTAGTGAGAGGTTGATTGGTTGTTTGGCTTTGTGCCCATCCCTCATTTGTGAGGTTGATTTGTGTTGGATGTGCATTGCCTCTAGTGAGAGGTTGTATTTGTAAAGAGAGAGGAGTTGTGTACTCCATATTGTAATTGCCCCAAATCCTCAGTGGAGGTTCCCTGTGTGGGAGTCCTGTGTGGACAAGTTAGTGGAAATCCTTCTGTGTGAAGGCGGGGACGTAGAGCTGTGTGCTCGAACCTCGAAACATATCGTGTGTTAGAGATTGATCCATTGACTCTAACTCTCTCTATTAATTTGTGCCTTGCATCATTCATATTGTCATATCACTCTTATATGCTTGGTTGTGTTTGTTTGTGTGCCTCACTTGTGGTTAACCACGAGAGCTTCATATAGCACCTCAACTCTTATTCAGAGGAATCAAGAGGAGTTAGTCCAGAGCCCTTCACCGGAAATTCGGCTACACTCATTGGTTACACTAAGTGTGTTGCAAATTAAGTTTTAAATTCCGCATTATTGTTCATTAGATTAGCCGTACACCTATTCACCCCCCTCTAGGTGTACTTACAATTGGTATTAGAGCCTACGCTCCTGATATTTAGTTTAACCACCTAGGAGTGTGATCTTGGTTTTGCTAATCTACATTTGCATTTGCATTTGCACACATATAGTTTGCACTCATGGATAGCCCTCCCATGTTTGATATCTCTAGACTTGATATATGAAAGGTTATGATGAGTTGTCAGTTGAAAGCCCTAGGTTATAAAGTTTACCTTGCCATTACCAAGGAATCCTACCTTAGTGATAGCAAGCATATAGAGGCCAATGCACAAGCCCTTAAGGGACTTAGAGCATCCATTGATAAAAGATATTTACATGTGTTTTCTCACTATGATTCCGCTTTTGCAGTGTGGAACATTTTGACATCTCCCGAGCTACCAACGCTTATCAATAAGAAGAGGAGATCTAGTCGGGACGAGTCCGACGAACGTTGCTTCATGGTCCAAGGGAAGAAGAAAATAAAAATTTATCTTCTAGACTTGAGATTGCTTTGCAAGAGAGGGATGAGATTTCAAGTGAACTTGACTCACTTAAATCCCAACTTGAACTTGCACTTAATGAAAACAAAATTTTAAAAACCAAAAATGATTTGAAAATGTTTTAAAGTAAAATGAGGCTTTATCTTTAAAAGTTGATTTTGTTGTAAAAGAAAATGTTTCTTTGAAAAACAAATTGATTTGATTTCACAAGAATTGGAAGATTGTTTAAAGAAAAATGTTTCTTTGAAAAATGATTTGTCTACACATGTTTGCCATGCTAATGTAGCTTCACCTAGCTTACCTATTGCATGCACCTCTTCTAAAATTGAAAATGATATATCTTTGCTTAAGAAGATTGTTGATTGTTTGGGCTCCACTTTGAGCCATTGTGCTTTGAACCACACACGGTTGGAATCTATGTTTCAAAAGAAACAAGTTTCTCCTATGCATGCAGACAAATCACAGCATACACATGCTCCCCACGTACACACCCATCACACAATGTATGCTCATGTGTACACTTATACACATTGTGGACGTAGGGGCCACCTTGCTAAATTTTGCTTTGATAAGATACATAATGTAAATTTAGCAACTAAATTTGTTTGGGTTAGGAAAGGAGCTAACCCCCATGGACCCAAAGAGTTTGGGTACCAAAGACCACCCCTATGCTATTTGATGTAGGTGTGGGCTCTCGCATGACATGAGAGTGATGGTGCCTTGCGGTGGATGCGTTCCGAGCTTAAAGAGGACAATTTGGATGCATCACTTTCAAGGGGAGTTTGGTGGGAGAACCACCTTGGTTTGGAGATATGGAGATATGCCTCTTCGGTTTTGGTAACAATCTTTTACTCCTCATTTATTGTTTACATGCTTTTCATATCATTGATTTTTAGCATGTTTTGATGTTTCATGATTAGTATGTTATATGCCATGATATTTAGATTAGTGATATACATGATTAGTTATTTGAGACACCCATGTTTAATATGAATTTATACCTTTGTGTTCTCACATTTATTTTAACTAATGTGTATGTCCTAGATCTATGCATGTGCATATACATAATGATCATATGTATGTTTATGAGTTTTTGTTTTGATTTCTATGCTTCATGTTTTGATTACATGTCTAAATGTTAGTTTTCATTAAAACTGGGATATATACTTGTACAACTAGCGAGTTACAAATAGATTATTATATGTTTGTGCTTGAATGCTCATTTGTACTTATTAGATGTACTAGTATAGCCTAGTTTTGATGATTCATGCATTTAACTTGTATTCCCATTTTTGTACATGTTTCTCATGTTTATGTTTAACTTCATGTATATGTCTATTTTGTCTAAACTATTAGTTATACATATACATCCTTGAGCCACTTGCCTTCATGCATATACTTTTGTGGACTCGTTATGTTTGGATATGTATGTATTCTTTAGTTTGTACAAGACATACATATGTCTTGAAGATTAAATTATTTTGATGACTTTCATGTTTTTAAGGAATTTCTTATTGAGCTTATTGCCTATTTTCATGACTATGTCTTTCACACAAAACTTGTACACTCACATTATTTGAGGTTTTCTTAATTTTGTTTTCATGAGTCCTATATGAGCTTTATATCTTTTGAGTGTCAATTGTTGAGTGATTTTCATATTTCATGAAATATATTTGTGTTTTATTCCTTGCTTGAAGGATTTCGTACTAGTTTTTCAAAATTTTCATATAACTAGTTCGTATTCTTCATTATGGTAGAGTTTTCAAACATATTATATTTTCAAACTTATTTTTGAAAACCCCTACCCATCTAAAGGCGGTTGGCTGGGCGACCATGCCTTGTATGCTCATTATTGAAAATCTTTTAAAACATGTGCATGAATGGGTGGTAGGTAGTATGAGTTATACACTTGATCTTATTATAGTTTCAATTGGTATCATTGGATCTTTTCAATTGGTATCAATGTTGACATTCTTTTTGTATACTCATAAATATGTTTTTATATATGTATGCTTACACTTCAAATAGTATCAATTTCGATTGGTATTCAAATTTTTCATACATATATATGCTTTATTTGTGCTTATTATATCTCTATATCTTTGAACACAAATTATGATTATACTAAGCTTGATTTCTTAAATGACTATTATATTTCAATTGATAATGTTTCAATTGGTATCCTATACAAGCTTATGCATCATTTTGTTTGGAATTTCATAAAGGGGGAGAAAATTCGTATTTCATCTTTCAATTGGTTTGTTTACCTTTGGTATTCCACTCCCACACTTTATGTTGAAAAATGATTGAAAAATTGATTATTGATTTCAATTTGGTATCATGCGCTTCTAATGAAAAATATCTTCAATTAGTTTATGTTTTTTAAATTGGTATCAAAAATGTAAAATATTTTCAATTGGTACTAATTTTTACAATTGGTATCAAGATTATCTATATGTTTACATCTTTCAATTGATATCAAAATTTGATTGGTTTCTTCAAAAATGTTTTATGTACTTTCAATTGGTACTTTAAATTGGTTTCTTCAAGATTTGTTTTCAATGCCTTATTTACTTTCAATTGGTAATTCCTCAAAATTTTTGTTGGTTTACCTAGTTGTTTATTTTCCATTGATATCATGATGCACTAAATTGATATATATTTTTTTAATTGGTATCATAATGGTTTGTTTTGATTTCACCCCTTCAGTATTTTTGTTTCGGACAAAAAGGGGAAGAACATGTTTTATTGGTTTACTTTGACCCCTTTGTTGATGATTGACAAAAAGGGGGAGAAGTATTTGAGTTTATATGCATGTTTTTATATTGATATCAAGAGAGTTTGTATCATGCATGTTTTTATTGGTATCAAGAGCTAAATTTTTATTGATATCAAGAACATTACTTAAAGAACATGTTTATTCTAAGTTTATATTTTCAATTGGTATTTAAGAACATGTTTATGAGAAGAAGAAATAATTTATTTGGTATCAAGAGCATGTTCCTTTGCATGTTCATTTCATTGTTTTGTGCATGTTTATGCATTTTCATGTTTAATATTCATTGCATATTTTATGTTTATTGCTATACATGAGTTAAGGGGGAGCTTCTTTGGAGCTTAACTTTAATCCATGCATATATAACTCCATGAGTTTTGTCATCATCAAAAAGGGGTAGATTGTTGGCCCAGAGGCCTTCCACTCTAGTTTTGATGATGATTAACTCATGTAGTTATAGTTTACTAATAATCTTGTGATATTTAGTTTCAGATATTTAACTAAGATATTAGTAGGTGATTAGCTTCAACAAAGGTGTTTTGGAGCTTTCACATGGTGATTCATGAGCCCGAGCGTCAAGTTCATATCTAGCACTCGTTTGGAGTCAAGCTCAGTGGATCGCGTTTGGATCGGGTCGACTTGGAGAAGGCGCTCTACAAGAAGACTTCGGTACATTATTTAGTTTATAGTTTAGATCCATTTGTAAAGATTAGATAGTGTGATATGCTCAAGTTCACAACACACACACTTGTTTAAGTTTCATGTTTTGGTTTTTGGTTTTTGGTTTAACCGATCTTGGTTTTCATGAATAGATAGAGTCAAAACAAGTTTACATTGTTTAATGTATATTAGATTTATTCTATATACATCTATACTTCAACTATTTAAACAAACTTAGTTTGATTGTCTATTTCATGAGTTTGATGTTTTGGTATTTTAACAAAACTTATTTTCGGATTTAATGTCAAAAACATTGATATATATATCTTTCATGTATATTGGATTATATCCATATACAACATGCTTAAATGTTGTTTCAATATCATGTTTTTGTATTTGGATGAGTTTTGGACAAAACGATTTTTCATTTCAAAAATCCAAGTTTTGGAAAATACGGATTTTGGTTTTCGACAAATTTTTCAAGTCACAAAAATGGTTCAAATAGTTTGAAATATGTGTTGAATTTTTTCACACATGTTTGTATTTCAAAGATATAACAAGAACTTATTTTTGTGGATTTTTAGAGATTTTGTTAGGATTTATTTGATAATTAAAAACCCAATTTTCAAATCCTATAAACAGATCTGCCAGGCTCTGGCGGTTGACCGGGCCGGTCGACCGGACCCAGAGTTGGTCGACCGGACCGGTCGACCGACGTGCACAAGGACGTGCACGCAGGCCAGCCCCTTGGGCCGGTCGACCGAGCGGTCGACCGGCCAGAGAGCCGTTGCTCTCTGGTTCTGGGCGCGGTCGATCGGGCGGTCGACCGGCAGGCTCAACGGTCATATTTTTGACCGTTGGCCGGTCGACCGGCCGGTCGACCAGAAGGTCATTTTTGACCTTGTCAGCTGCCAACGGGCAAAATTTTTATGGGGGTTATAAATACCCCATTTGAAGTTGGTTTTCACCAAGTTTTTAGAGAGAAAAATTCCAGATCTTTTCAAGTGTTTTAAGAGCAAGTTTTTTAAAAGAGTTTTGGGTTTAAAAGATCAATCTTCATTTATTTTTAAAGTGTTTTTAATTCAAAGAAAATAGTCTTTTGGGAATTTGTTTTTGGTCTAAAAATTCTATATCTTTTCAAGTGATTTTCTTTGTTCAAAACACTTTGTTTTTCTCACACTTGAGCTTATCATTCTATCTATTTTATAGGTGATTAGTCTACTATTCTGCATTATTATTTCGCATTCTCCCACCGATTTATGAATAAATTGTCGATCTAAATCGTGTTTTGGTCTTTATTGCATGTAGATCCAAAGTTCAAGGGCAAAGATGTAATAAGAGCTTAATTAAACCCAATTAAGGGTAATTAAATCCGCATTACTTGGAGGCCAAGCAAGGGATTATCTAGAAGATACAATGAACTTAGCCTCTTGCGCATATTAGACGAATTTGCGGACGAATTTACCAGAAACGGAATATACCAGGAAGCGTCTCGAAGCCAGACGGAGCCCCAGACCAAAACTAGGGAGTTCTCTCCCTGGTTTGGCCGCGGATTCGCGGCAAGAGCCGCGGATCCGCGGCTTTTTAGTGGAGCCACGCGTCGATTTTCGACGCGTGGCCCCGTCTCGTCTTCTGGAATCATCTTTGGCCTATAAAGAGCCCTGCAGAGGGCCAAACCGAAAAGAGTCTTCGTTTTAGGATTAGGTGCAGATTTTAGGAGTAGAGTAGGTAGGTGCTCTTCATTTCTCTTGTATTTTCATTTCTTTTTAGATCATTGTAGTAGGGCTGAGTGATTCATAGAGAGAGAGATAGTGAGGATTGATGTAATAGATAGTGACAGTCTATGTAAAGTGCCTCCTTTCTCTTCCAATGTAATCTCCTTCATCTTCTACATGATTTCTTGCTAACTTTTCTTCTCATGGCAATCTAACTACTAACCACTAACCATCTAACCACTTACTTGATAATCCACATGAATCGGGTAGCCTCTATTAAGGCCTTATTCTTGCAAGAGCCATTGATGGCCAATGATGATGGGTTCTAACATCTAACTTGCTAACTTGCTAACCAAGCTAACTCTCTTTTATTTTATGCTTTCCTTTAATTGTTGATGAGTTGATGCTTATATTAGCTTGATCTTAATGCATGTTTTGATTGTGATGAACCATCTATGTGCCATGCTTTGTATCGTCTCTTGAAGCCAGGATTAATGATGGCCGAGGATCAAAATGTGAGGCAACTATCATGAAGAGGTTAGCATGGTTAGTGGAGCATTTAGTAGTTAGTAGCCATGAGTTTTCTTTTATCTTGTTTTAGAAATCGTTTTTCAAAATTCTTTCTATCATTTTCATCGTTGTTTTCACCGCCTACTTAGTTCATCTTTGTTTCATCTCCTTTTCTATTTTGTTTTCCAAACCACTCTTCTATTTGGTTTTACATCGACGTTTTCATCGCTCTCCTCACCTACCACATTCTGGATTTCCTTTTCCTTTTCTTTTCACTTTCTTTTTCATTCTTTCAACAAAGAAGAACTGTTAACAAAAGACGTGAATAGAAACTGTTATTGCTTCTATCGCCTCCCTTCCCTGTGGATTCGACCCGTTTAGCCAATGCTATAACGGAAGTATCGAGGGTACATTAGCACATTCGAGCTTTTTACATCGGTTTTACATAAAACACACTTTTGAGTGCTAGTTCCACCCCGATCAAAAAAAAATGGTGCCGTTGCCGGGAAGGGAACGGTTTTGATGTCACGTTTTTGTTAACATTGTCTTCTCTGTTTTGGTGTGCAGGACAAGCTTTACAGGTGCTTAATATTGCAGTACATAAACTAGCTTTGCATCTCCCTGCTCTTGAAAGCCGGGCCCCAGATTTTGAAGAACTGCCGCACAAACGCGACATTTGCCGCGAAAACGCGGCCATTTTGTGATGATTGTAAATCTTGTTGTGCTGGGATGTGTTGATTGTAATAGCTAGTATATTTGTGCTGCTATTTTTTCTGCTTTGATTGCCTACACACCATAATAAAATAAAGAACTAAATACGGTATTTGGACGCGTTTAAAACGGTTTAGACATTTGCATTTAGGCACGTGTCAATTCAATTCCAAAATACTGTATTTTTGTTCTGTTATTGTGATTTGGATGGAGATGTAAATATGGCATTGCATATAGCATAGGACAAACACGTGGGTGATTTATCGCTTTGTGTTATATTCTTGTCTATATTGCACACTTGCACGAATTGAACTTAAGGGCAAACTCCAAACAAGATAAGGTGGGGATTTACTTACCTTCCTTAGCCCAAAAATCATCTCCCCACTCACACAACCCAAGCCCTAATAAAATTTGATAGACGTTGGCCTCTAGGGACATCTAGGTTTAGGTCAACCCTACTATAGGCTTGGTTTTGATTTTTTCTTTTCTTTTTGTTTGTTGTTTGATTTTTTTCTTTTTGTTTGTATAATGGAATTCAACAATAACAATTCTTTCAATCCGAATATGAATCCATATTTCACACCAACCCCATTTGATTCGGATAATTCCAACCCGGCGTTTTACAATATGCACCAACCAAATACACCGGGTTGGCCTTATCCGAATCAATACAACCATACCCACATTCTTATGACTATAATTTCTAAAATAATTTCAACTCGTCACAGAGTCAATGGGAATTCACTTCCCCCGAGTTTAATTTTCAACCTCCTTGTCCACAATATCCACCTCGTCCACAATTTACACAATATTCATTCCCCGATTTTGCTTCCTATACTCCTTTTTCTGGAACTCTCATTGAAGAAAAATCTGAGTTACAAAAGAGTATAGAAGCCAATCTACAAGAGGCAGAGCAACAACTTTAGAAAACATTGACCTCTCCAATTCCACAACATTTTCAAGATTCATACTCAGTTCCACCAAACAAAATAGAAAACCATCAATTTTGGAAATGAGTATGCGTGAGTCTAAACAAAAATCACGAATGGACTCACAATTCCAAAACAACATTTCATCTTTTCAACAAAATAATGAACCAATCAGCCAGAAAAAGATGCTTGAATTCATGACTCAGGCTCAAAACGTTCGTAATCGTGACATAGATATGATGATCCAAACACTACCTTCTCATCGCTTGACTATTTCTAATGTCACTAACCATTCTATCAGAGCCATAGAGTCATGTTGTTTTGGAAATCAAGATTCAATTTCAGCACACCCATCTGAACTTGTCCAAACTTCAAATCCCATTGACATTTTGGCAAGTTATCCTTTTCCTGAAATTAAACTTGAGCATGAATATGATCATGACGCTCAAGTTAGTGATTCAATTCTACTTCCTGATTCAATTATGACTCCGGTGTCTTCACCTGATTGCAATCCTTTTCCCGAGTCAGTATTGGATCTTGTACCAATCCATTGTGAAATTGAATCACCAATATCTTATGATGATCATATTGAACTTGACCAATTTCATACTTTTGAAAGTCCCATTGATAAATTGGCAAGTTCTCATTTTTGTGAATTGAACTCAATGAGGAATGTGACTTTGACCCTCAAATTTGTGATCCAGTTCAAATTCCTGAATCATTATTGACTCCTGTTATATTACCCAATTTTGTAACATTTTAGAGTCAATTTTGATTCCCATACCTGCCATTTCTGAACTTGAATCACCAATCTTAGAAAGTCACATTCCATCATGGGGAAATTGTGGACTTGAGTTTCAACTTCTTGATTTGGACCCACTTCCTGAACCGTTATCGACTCCCGAACCTTTACTTGACTTGAGTCATTTTTCTGAGTCGATATTATTTCCTATATTTCCTGAGTCCAAATCAATCGTTCCATTCTGGGACAAGGGTGTTGATAAATTTTCACTCCGAAATTATTTTGAAAATTTGGAAATTAGATGGGGTAAATTTTTTAATAAAAATCATAAATACATACATCTTTTTAGTGGGTTGTATCATGGAGGTCTCTGGTGGGTTCCTCCGGACTCCACGCAAGAATGATTGGGTCGCATTTCGTGGACCAATCAGACCGCCACCGGAACCACCACCTTGAGGTGATTTTTCCTTCCCTCTCTATTTGCTTCATGCATACATATATCACGATGCATTGAGGACAATGCATGAGATAAGTGTAGGGGAGGGTTTACTAACATAGAGTTTTTAGATTTTCTTTCTTTTACACTTCTTTTAGGATACTTTTAGAAATTTTTCCTTTTATATAGGAATTTTCTCTTTCTTTAAAACTTTTGAAATAAGAGACAAAGGTTTGATCTATTTTTAAGAAAATTAAGATGATCTTAGAAATTAAGGAAGCCTTAATTATGACATCTTAAACCTAGTCGAAATAATGGATCTTGTTTAAAATTATAGGTTAAGTATAAAAGATTGGGGAGATAATTTTATCTTGAATTTTTGTCTGAGTCGATATTAGTTCCTATATTTCCTGAGTCCAAATCAATCATTCCATTCTGGACAAGGGTGTTGATAAATTTCACTCCGAAATTATTTTGAAAATTTGGAAATTAGATGGGATAAATTTTTTAATAAAAATCATAAATACATACATCTTTTTAGTGGGTTGTATTATGGAGGTCTCTGGTGGGTTCCTCCGGACTCCACGCAAGAATGATTGGGTCGCATTTCGTGGACCAATCAGACCGCCACCGGAACCACCACCTTGAGGTGATTTTTCCTTCCCTCTCTATTGCTTCATGCATACATATCACGATGCATTGAGGACAATGCATGAGATAAGTGTGGGGAGGGTTTACTAACATAGAGTTTTTAGATTTTCTTTCTTTTACACTTCTTTTAGATACTTTTAGAAATTTTTTCCTTTTGTATAGGAATTTTCTCTTTCTTTAAAATCTTTTTGAAATAAGAGACAAATTTTGATCTATTTTTAAGAAAATTAAGATGATCTTAGAAATTAAGGAAGCCTTAATTATGACATCTTAAACCTAGTCGAAATAATGGATCTTGTTTAAAATTATAGGTTAAGTATAAAAGATTGGGGAGATAATTTTATCTTGAATTTTTGTCTTAGATAATATGCATTTCACACTTACACATTTTTTTGGATGGAAACAAAGACCTAAAGCCATAAAGCAAATAAAAAGAAAAATATATATATAAAACATCACTTATTAAGCTGGATAATTATGCCTCAAGAAGCATGATTATTCACGCCTAACAGTGGTCAAAAGAATCAAATAATCGCCCTTAGTTTTGTGGCCCTGTTTACTTGAGTCCTTAAACCCGAGGGATGTTTTCTCATCTGGTGCCCTAGGACCGTCTGGTTTGGGAGTCATCGGTTATAGGCTCGCTACATGGGTGAACTAGAAAGCCTAAACTAAGGGGAAAAAAAAGAAGAAAAAGAAAGAATATATATATATAAATAAATGGCTTGATGGTTAGAGTTGAAATCTCAGAAATCTTCACTATCATAATGTGCATATTATCTAGGTTTTATGAAAGATAAAATGTCAATCCAATTTTTGAATTCTTACCTTAATTGAAGACAAGATCTTGCATAGAGACTAAGTTTAAGGAAGAATGATTTGTGGTGGACTTATGACCTTAGATCACTTATATTTTTGCAAAAATATTTCGAAAGCTTGTCTCCTTTTCAAAATGTGTTTTCAAAATACTAACATTTGTCTTCTTTCTTTATGGATTTTGTGGGTGCAATCCGCTGAAAACCCTCAGGAGACAACACTCCTCCTCTAGGGTAACCTAGAGGTTTAACGGCTTGTTGCACATGCTCAGTGCAATCGCGTCACCTGCGAAAGTGGTGTAATAACATTTGTAGTATAGTTTTTCTTTTCTTGTTTTGCTCGGGACGAGCAAAAGAATAAGTGTGGGGGTGTGATTAGTCTACAATTCTGCATTATTATTTCGCATTCTCCCACCGATTTATGAATAAATTGTCGATCTAAATCGTGTTTTGGTCTTTATTGCAGGTAGATCCAAAGTTCAAGGGCAAAGATGTAATAAGAGCTTAATTAAACCCAATTAAGGGTAATTAAATCCGCATTACTTGGAGGCCAAGCAAGGGATTATCTAGAAGATACAATGAACCTAGCCTCTTGCGCATATCAGACGAATTTGCGGACGAATTTACCAGAAACGGAATATACCAGGAAGCGTCTCGAAGCCAGACGGAGCCCCAGACCAAAACCAGGGAGTTCTCTCCCTGGTTTGGCCACGGATCCGCGGCTTTTTTAGTGGAGCCACGCGTCGATTTTCGACGCGTGGCCCCGTCTCGTCTTCTGGAATCATCTTTGGCCTATAAAGAGCCCTGCAGAGGGCCAAACCGAAAAGAGTCTTTGTTTTTAGGAGTAGGTGCAGATTTTAGGAGTAGTGTAGGTAGATGCTCTTCATTTCTCTTGTATTTTCATTTCTTTTTAGATCATTGTAGTAGGGCTGAGTGATTCATAGAGAGAGATAGTGAGGGATTGATGTAATAGATAGTGACAGTCTATGTAAAGATGCCTCCTTTCTCTTCCAATGTAATCTCCTTCATCTTCTACATGATTTCTTGCTAACTTTTCTTCTCATGGCAATCTAACTACTAATCACTAACCATCTAACCACTTACTTGATAATCCACATGAATCGGGTAGCCTCTATTAAGGCCTTGTTCTTGCAAGAGCCATTGATGGCCAATGATGATGGGTTCTAACATCTAACTTGCTAACTTGCTAACCAAGCTAACTCTCTTTTATTTTATGCTTTCCTTTAATTGTTGATGAGTTGATGCTTGTATTAGCTTGATCTTGATGCATGTTTTGATTGTGATGAACCATCTATGTGCCATGCTTTGTATCGTCTCTTGAAGCCAAGGATTAATGATGGCCGAGGATCAAAATGTGAGGCAACTATCATGAAGAGGTTAGCATGGTTAGTGGAGCATTTAGTAGTTAGTAGCCATGAGTTTTCTTTTATCTTGTTTTAGAAATCGTTTTTCCAAAATTCTTTCTATCATTTTCATCGTTGTTTTCACCGCCTACTTAGTTCATCTTTGTTTCATCTCCTTTTCTATTTTGTTTTCCAAACCACTCTTCTATTTAGTTTTTACATCGACGTTTTCATCGCTCTCCTCACCTACCACATTCTGGATTTCCTTTTCTTTTCTTTTACTTCTTTTTCATTCTTTTAACAAAGAAGAACTGTTAACATAACACGTGAATAGAAACTGTCAATGCTTCTATCGCCTCCCTTCCCTGTGGATTCGACCCGTTGAGCCAATGCTATAACGGAAGTATCGAGGGTACATTAGCACATTCGAGCTTTTTACATCAGTTTTACATAAAACACACTTTTGAGTGCTAGTTCCACCCCGATCAATAGGATCTTTGTTTTTTGGGAAAAGAATTGGTTTGTGGTCTTTTGATCACTAAGTTGTAAACCCTCCTTATTTGTGATATCCCTCTTGTGTAGAGGTTGATTTTTAGAGTGGTGGTTTTGTGCCCTATCCTTCTAGTGAGAGGTTGATTGGTTGTTTGGCTTTGTGCCCATCCCTCATTTGTGAGGTTGATTTGTGTTGGTTGTGCATTGTCTCTAGTGAGAGGTTGTATTTGTAAGGAGAGAGGAGTTGTGTACTCCATATTGTAATTGCCCCAAATCCTCAGTGGAGGTTCCCTGTGTGGGAGTCCTGTGTGGACAAGTTAGTGGAAATCCTTCTGTGTGAAGGCAGAGACGTAGAGCTGTGTGCTCGAACCTCGAAACATATCCGTGTGTTAGCGATTGATCCATTGACTCTAACTCTCTCTATTAATTTGTACCTTGTATTATCATATTGTCATATCACTCTTATATGCTTGGTTGTGTTTGTTTGTGTGCCTCACTTGTGTTTAACCACGAGAGCTTCATATAGCACCTCAACTCTTATTCAGAGGAATCAAGAGGAGTTAGTCCAGAGCCTTCACTGGGAATTCGGCTACACTCGTTGGTTACACTAAGTGTGTTGCAAATTAAGTTTTAAATTCCGCATTATTGTTTCTTAGATTAGCCGTACACCTATTCACCCCCCCTCTAGGTATACTTACAAAATCATCATTGGAAAGGAGTTTGGAAGAAGTGATGCGGCCCAAAAATAATTTGAAAAAATGGTAGCCTCATCATGTCCACCAAATTTTCAAAATTCATGTAGTCTTTTCCAGAACGACTCAAAGGAAAATCATTGTGGGAAAAAACTATGGAATTCGTGCAAGAGACCGATCGCATAATGTAAAATACGATTGACTTACCATGTCCATCAAATGTTCATACGACTCACGAATCATGTCATTTTGAAAATCCAGCATCAATTTCAACATATCAACCTGAAGTTGACCAACATCGACCTCTTGATAGTTTGGCCAGTTATTCATTTCCTGAAATTGAACTTGAAGATGATTGTGAACCTGAGCTTCAAGTTAGCAATTCGAGTCCTTTCATTGAATTAATGTCGACTCCTGTAGTGTTACCTAAACTGAGTGATGTTCTTGAGCCAGTTTTGATTCCTATACTTCCTGAACTTGAATCGATCATTTCACCCATTCACATTCCTTCCGTGGACAAAAATCAAGACTCAATTTCATTACATCCATTTGAACTTGCCTAAAATCTTGAAAACCACCTTGACATTTTGGAAAGTTATCCTTTTCCTGAAATTGAACTTGAACTTGAAAGTGATCCTGAACCTCATGTTGTTAATTTCATTTCACTTTTTAGTTCAATAATGACTCCAGTATCTTTACTAGATTTCTTCTCTATTCCGGAGTCAACATTGAATCCTGTACTAGTACACCGTGAAATGAAATCACCAATCTCTTATGATCACACTTCATTGATGGAAAAAGTGTGTGAACATCAATCTTTGGTTTGGACCCCATTTTTGAACCAATTTCGACTCTCATTGTTGACTCTCGACTTGATCTGAGTCAAATTCCCGAGTCGGCGTCAGTTTTTACTCCTGTTTCATTTGAGTCCAAATCAATCATCTTCCAAAATCATACTTCATTGTTGGACAAGGATGTTGAAGAAAATGATTCAGTAATTATTTTTAAAAATTAGAAATTAGATGGGGATAAATTTTTAAATAAGACCATTCATTCAATCATTCTTTTACTGGGTCGTATTAGAGAGGTCATTGGTGGGTTCCTTCAAGATCCACATTATCCTGATTGGGTAGCAACGCTTGGGTCAATCAGACCACCACCGGAGCCACCGCCATGAGGTAATTTTTCTTCTCTTTCTATTTGTTTCATGTATATACACATGCACGATGCATTAAGGATAATGCATGAGATAAGTATGGGGGAGGGTTTACTAACGTTGGTTAGTTTTATATTTTCTTTCTTTTACACTTCTTTTTAGGAACTTTTTTTCTTTCGTATGAAAACTCTTTTCTTTTCTTTTTCAAAACTTTTTGATATAAGAGAAATAATTTTGATTTATTTTTAAGAAAATTAAGATTATCTTAGGAATTAGGAAGACCTAAAATTATAATTTTTAAACGAAGTCAAAATAATAGATCTTGTTTAAATTTTAGGATAAGAAAGTAAGATTGAAAAGATAATTTGATCTTGAATTTTTTGCCTTAGATTTATGCACTTCACACTTATAGAATTTTTGGGATTGAAACAAAGACTGAAAATGCCATAAAAAATGTATTAAAAAAATGATGATAATAAATACCACTTATTGAAGTTGGGAAATTATGCCTCAGGAAGCATGATTATTCATACCTAAAATGGTGGACAAAAATTAAAATAATCCCCTTTAGTTTTGTGGCCTTGTTTACTCGAGTCCTTAAGTCCGAGGGATGTTTTCTCATCTGGTGCCCTAAGATCATCTGGTTTGGGAGTCACCGGCTAAAGGCTCACTACTCGGTTAAATAAGAAAGCCTAAGAAAATTAAGGGAAGAAAAATATAAATAAATATACAAAAATTAGTGGCATAAAAGTTTGAGTCGATATCCTAAAAATCTTCACTGTTCACAAAGTGCATATTTTTCTAAGAGTTTTATTAAAGATCAAAGAATCAATTTTATTTTAAATTCTTACATTTAATTTATAACAATATTTTGCATTTCGACTTAGTTTAAGGAAGAATAATTTCTGGTTAACCTCTGATCTTGGATCACTTATATTTTCAAAAAAAATACTTTAACACTTTTCTCTATTTTATGTTTTCAAAATACTAACATTTGATTTCTTTCTTGATGAATTTTGTGGTGTAATCCGCTGAAAACCTTCAGGAGACAAAACTCCTCCTTTAGGGGAAACCTAGAGGTTTAACAGCTTGTTGCACATGCTTAGTGCAATAGCGTCACCTGTGAAAGTGGTGTAATAATTTTCTTAATTCTTTTTTGTTTTGCTCGGGACGAGCAAAAGATAAGTGTGGGGGTGTGATTAGTCGTCTCTAAAACTGCATATTGAAAAGTCACCTAGAGGGGGGGTGAATAGGTGATATGGCTAATCTATGAACTCAATGCGGAATTTAAAAACTTAATGCAATACACTCAAGTGCAATCAACAAGTGATGCACACACAACCAAGCCAATCAATTATGAATGCACAATATGAATAGTTGCAAGGCACAAAGTAAAGAGAGAGATAGAGAGAGTCAATGGATCAAGCGCAAACAACAAGATATGTTTCGAGGTTCGAGCACCCAGCTCTACATCCCCGCCTTCGACACACGAAGGATTTCTAATCCACTAGCTAGTCCACAAAGAACTCTCACAAGGAGTACCCAACTCCTCTCTTTACAACCACAACCTCCTCATTGAGGCAAGCTCCAATCCAACAAAACAATCACCTCACAATTTGAGGGATTAGCACTAAGCCAAGCAAGGATCACCTCACAACTTGAGGGATACAAACCACTTGCACAAACACCCTCCTCAACCCAAGAGGCAAAAGCACAAAGCAAAGTAAATAGAGGGTTTACAACTTGGTGGTTCAACAATCAACCACAAACAATTTCTTCTCCCACACAAAGATCCTATAGAAGAGATAGTAGATTGTTGCTCAAGTGTGGAGAAAACCAATGGAATGAAAATCAAAATCACAAAGAAAAATCCTTGGGAAAAACTGAAACCAAGATATAGATGATGAATCAAAACTCTTTTCCCAAAAACCCTTTTCTTTGGTTTTCCAAACCCTAGCAAAAACTCCAAATAGATTGTTCAATATGAGTTCAAAAACTTCTTTTGATTACTGTGAAAACACCAGAGAGTAGGGAAAAATTCGCACAAAAATTCTTAGAGAAAAACTCTCACAAATGGGGTCTTTATAGACCCCAAAAAAATATAGCCGTTGGCAGCTGAAATTGCCAAAAATGAACTGCCAGTCGACCGGCCGGTCGACCGTCCACTGGTCAAATTCTGCCCGTTGGCAGCTACCGGTCGACCGTCCCGGTCGACCCAAACAAACAGAGAGCTCTGCTCTCAGACCCGGTCGACCCTGACGGTCGACCGTCCAAACGTGCACAGATCTGTGCACGTTGGTCGACCGAGCCGGTCGACCGTCTTCATCCCAGTCGACTTGTCAGAAGACTAGTCGACTGGTTGAAGCCTGGAACAGAAAACTGGGACAGAAAAACAGTTTAAAAATATTTTGAAAAATCTTTTAACACTCCTAAAAATCACCAAAAATAGTTTTTATCATTATGCATTGATATATAAACATGTGGTAAAAAGTTTAGCTCAATATCAATCAATATGAACTATTTTTGTGTCTTATCATTTTTACCAAAAATCAAAAACTGTATTTTCTAAAACTTGGATTTTGAATAGAAAATACGTTTTGTCCAAAACTCTTTCAAATACAAAAAAATGATATTTAAACACTTTGAAGCATGATGCATATGGATAGAAATCCAATATACATGAAACATATACATATCATAGTTTTTGTCTTTAATTCCAAAAATAAGTTTTGTTAAAACACAAAACCTAAAACTCATGAAATAGGTATATCAAGTAAGTTTGTCTAAGAGTTGAAGCATGCATGTATATAGAACAAATCTAATATACATTAAACCATGTAAACTTGTTTTGATATAAAATCTATTCATGCAAACCAAGATCGGTTAAACCGAAAACTAATATTTAAAACGTGAAACGTGTGTGTTGTGAACTTGAGCATATCATACTATTCTAATCTTTACAATTTGGATCTAAACACAAAACTAAACTATGGTACCGATGTCTTCTTGTAGAGCGCAAACTCCAAGCCGACTCGATCCAAAACTCTTTGATCCACCGAGCAAGTGCTATATATGATCTTTGACGCTCGGGCTCTTGAATCAACATGTGAAAGATGTGTGGAAGCTTTCACCAACTAATAACTTGATTAATGATCTGAAACTAAATAACACAAGATTATTAGTATACATAACTACATGAGTTTAATCATCATCAAAACTAGAGTGGAAGGCCTTTGGGCCAACAATCTCCCCTTTTTTGATGATGACAAAACTCATGGAGTTATATATGCATGGATTAAAGTTAAGCTTCAAAGAAGCTCCCCCTTAACTCATGCATAGGATAAACAACTAATAATGGCTCTAGATACCAATGAAATTATAAAACATGAAACGTGCATAGATATGCATAATACAATAAATGGCTCTAGAAACCAATGGAAGATACCAATGAAATTTTCAAAAACAAATAAACATGTTCTAGATACCAATTAGCAAAAATAAATAAACATGCTCTTGATACCAATAAAACTAAACAAATAAACATGCTCTAGATACCAATTAAACTCAATATATGCAAAACAAAACTAATGTTCTAATTATCTCTTTTACAAGCTCTTGATACCAAAACTAAACATGTTCTTTAAATAATGCTTTTGATACCAATTGAACTTAATATAAAAACACATAAAACATGCATATAAACTCAAATTCTTCTCCCCTTTTTGTCAATCATCAACAAAGGGTTAAAAACAAAACTAATAAAAACATATACCGATTAAAAGAAATTCTTCTCCCCCTTATTTACAAAACTAATAAAACATATTCTTTTTATATTCAAAACAAGGAATCAATCAAGGGATGCTCTCCCCCTTTTTGTCTAAACTCAAATATGATACCAATTAAAAATGTGTCAATGAAGTGCATTTTGATACCAATTAAAAATGAAACTATACCAATTGAAAAACAAAAATCTTGATGCCAATTGATAAGTAAACAAACAACATACCAATTGTAAATAAACAATCTTGAAATCAATTGAAATTAAACATAACAAATTTTGAATTTCTAAACATAAATGTTGATTTAAACATATAAACAAATTTGATTTTGATACCAATTGAAATTATTATTCTCTATCATAAAGCAAGGGAGTGGAATACTAAATACCAATTGAAAGATGAAATACAAGATTTTCTCCCCCTTTATGAAATACCAATAAAACTATGATAAGCTCGAATTAAGATACCAATTGAAAACTAAATCAATTGAAACAAAATTGAAGCTCAAGCTTATCATAAACAAAATCTTGTGCTTAAAGATATAGGGATATAATAAGCATAAATAAAACATATATATGTATGAAAAGTAGATACCAACTGAAATTGATATACTTTGAAATGCAAGCATACATACATAAAAATATATGAGTACACAGGAAATGTCAAGATTGATACCAATTGAAAAGAATTCAATGATACCAATTGAAACAACAATAAGATCAAGTGTATATCTCATATAACCTACCACCCATTTCATGTTCAAGTTTACTATGATTTTCACTATAAAGCATACATGAGCATGATCTCCCATCCAACCGCCCTTTGATGGTACGGGTTTTTCAAAAAATAGGTTTACAATATAGTATGTTTAAAACTACTACCAAGGAAGAATATCACAACTAGTTATATGAATCAACTAGTACGAGATTCTTCAAACAAGGAATAACAAAAAAGATATTTTTCATGAAGACACATGTAAACCACATGGCACTAAAACACTCAAAATCCATATAGCACAATTTGTACTCATGAAAACTAAGTCATGAGAAAACATTAAATAAGGTGAGTGTACAAGTGTTGTGAGAAACATATCAACATGAAAAATGGACAATCAAGCTCAATGTTAAAAACATGAAATTCATCTAGATGTGAAATCACCAATTGAAATCATCTTAAAAACATGAAATTCATCATAGATGTGAAATCACCTAGCAAACATGAAATTCATCCAAACGATTTAAACTTCAGGGCATATGTATGTCATGTACAAACTAAAGTATACATACATATCCTAAACACAATGAGTCCACAAGGGTATATGCATGAAGGCACGTGGCTCAAGGATGTACATGTATAATCAATAGTTTGGACAAGATAGACATATACATGAAGTTAAAACACATGATCATGATAACATATCGAAATTGAGGAATACAAGTTAGAATGCATGAATCATCAAAACTAGACTATACTAGCATATCTAATGGGTACAAATAGGCATTCAAGCACAAACATAAAAAGATTTACTTGTTGCCCATTCTATGTACAAGTATAAATTCTAGTTTTCATGAAAACTAACATCTAAACATATATTCAAATCATGAAGCATAAAACGACACATAGATCAACATGAAAATCATAAAAATGATCATAATAATCAAAAACATGAATTATTAAAACAAAAAGTCATAGTCAACCATATGATTAGCATGACAAAGACATGTGCATTAGATCTATGATTAACATGATAGTTAAAACATAAAGAGAACACAAAATATGGGTCCATACTAAACATGGTGATCTCAAAAGCTATACATGCATGTCAAGGGTCTAATAAACATGGCATTCAACATACTAAATAAAACATGAGTCATCAAAACAAAACATCATAAACATCCATATGATCATTATGTATATGCATGTACATTAGATCTAGGGCATACATGATAGTACTAAACAAGGTGAGAACACAAAGATAAGATCCATATAAAACATGGGTGTCTCAAGTAACTAAATATGTATAACACTAATCTAATCAACATGACATAAGCATAATGAACAATAAAACAAGACATGCTGTGAATAGATGAATATGAAAAGCATGTAAATTAAAAATGGGAGTTAGAGAATGATACCAAAACCGATGAAGGTGCATCTCTAGTTCTCCAAACTACGGTGGTCCTCCCACCAAATCCCCTTGAAAGTGAAGCATCCAAATGGTTCTCTTTTAAGCTTAGAACGCATCCACCTCAAGGCACCAATACTCTCACGTGATGCGAGAGCTCCCACCTACATCAAAAGTCAAGGAGGTGGTTTTTGGTACCCATTTTCTTTTGGGTCCATAGGGGTTAGTATCCTTTCTAACCCAAACAAGATTAGTTTGCTAAATTTTCATGATAAATATGATCATAATAAAATCTAGCAAGTTGGCCTTTTCGGCCACAATGTGTACATGTGTACACATGAGCGTACGTGTGATGGTGGTGACCGTGGGAAGCACGTGTATGCCGTGATGAGTGTGCATGCAAAGTTGGAACTTGTTTCTCACGAACCAAGGATTCCAAACGAGTGTGGTTCATGGCACATTGGCTCAAAGTGGAGCCTAAACAATCAACACTTTTCTTCAAAATACTTATGTCATTTTCAATGCTAGAAGATAAAGTGGAGCATGCAATAGGTGTGCAAGAAGTAGAAGCTACACTAGCATGGCACACATGAGAATTAATTTCAATTTTCAAAGATTCATTTTTCTTTAAAACAAATCCAACTCTTTGGTAATTGAATCAATTTTATTTTTCAAAATAAGGTTATCTTTAAAAGTAAAATCCAATTTGAAGATAAAATCTCATTGTACTTCACAACATCATCACAATCATTTTTGCTTTTCAAACCTTCAATCTCATTAAGGGCAAGGTCTAGTTGAGATCTTAGTGAGTCACGTTCACTAGTGATCTCTTCCTTCTCTTGCAAAACCATTCAAAATTAGAACACAAATCCTTTAATTCATTTTTCAAAACAAGGTTGTCCTCTTTCAAAAGATTGTGTTTTTCTAAGAAATTTTCAAGCTTTTGAGCAAGTTCCAAATTTAAAGATTAAACTTCCAAACATCCATAGTAATAGGAACTAGAGCTATCATTCAATTGAGTGTCCGATTGTACCTCAAGGGAGTTATTCCCTTTGACCATGAAGCAATGCTCTTCGGACTTTTTTCTCATAGAACTCCTCATCTTGTTGATAATCCTTGGAAGCTCGGGAGACGTCAATATGCTCCAAACTACAAAAGCCGTGTCATAACGATCAAACACCGGTAAAAGATGTTCATTAAGAGATGCTCTAAGTGCTCTAAGTGCTAATGCATTAGCCTTTTTATGCTTGCTACTATTAGGGAATGATTCTTGAGTAGAGGCTTGATAAACTAGATGACCTAGTGATTTTAAATGCCTACTCATATTGGCCTTCCAAGTATCAAGTCTAAAATGGTCAAACATAGGAGGGCTATCCATGAGTGCAAACTAAATGAGTGCAAATGAAGAATGCAAATGAAGATTAGCAAACCAAGATCTCACTCCTAGGTGGTTAAACCTAAATATCAGGAGCGTAGGCTCTGATACCAATTGAAAAGTCACCTAGAGGGGGGGTGAATAGGTGATATGGCTAATCTATGAACTCAATGCGGAATTTAAAACTTAATGCAATACACTCAAGTGCAATCAACAAGTGATGCACACACAACCAAGCCAAGCAATTATGAATGCACAATATGAATAGTTGCAAGGCACAAAGTAAAGAGAGAGATAGAGAGAGTCAATGGATCAAGCGCAAACAACAAGATATGTTTTTGAGGTTCGAGCACCCAGCTCTACATCCCCGCCTTCGACACACGAAGGATTTCTAATCCACTAGCTAGTCCACAAAGAACTCTCACAAGGAGTACCCAACTCCTCTCTTTACAACTACAACCTCCTCCTTGAGGCAAGCTCCAATCCAACAAAATAATCACCTCACAATTTGAGGGATTAGCACTAAGCCAAGCAAGGATCACCTCACAACTTGAGGGATACAAACCACTTGCACAAACACCCTCCTCAACCCAAGAGGGAAAAGACCAAAGCAAAGTAAATAGAGGGTTTACAACTTGGTGGTTCAACAATCAACCACAAACAATTTCTTCTCCCCACACAAAGATCCTATAGAAGAGATAGTAGATTGTTGCTCAAGTGTGGAGAAAACCAATGGAATGGAAATCAAAATCACAAAGAAAAATCCTTGGGAAAAACTGAAACCAAGATATAGATGATGAATCAAAACTCTTTTCCCAAAAATCCTTTTCTTTGGTTTTCCAAACCCTAGCAAAAACTCCAAATAGATTGTTCAATATGAGTTCAAAAACTTCTTTTGATTACTGTGAAAACACCAGAGAGTAGGGAAAAATTCGCACAAAAATTCTTAGAGAAAAACTCTCACAAATGGGGTATTTATAGACCCCAGAAAAATATAGCCGTTGGCAGCTGAAATTGCCAAAAATGAACTGCCGGTCGACCGCCGGTCGACCGTCCAACGGTCAAATTCTGCCCGTTGGCAGCTACCGGTCGACCGTCCCGGTCGACCCAAACAAACAGAGAGCTCTGCTCTCAGACCCGGTCGACCCTGACGGTCGACCGTCCAAACGTGCACAGATCTGTGCACGTCGGTCGACCGAACCGGTCGACCGACTTCATCCCAAGTCGACTTGTCAGAAGACTAGTCGACTGACAAGTCGACTGGTTGAAGCCTGGAACAGAAAACTGGGACAGAAAACAGTTTAAAAATATTTTAAAAAATCTTTTAACACTCCTAAAAATCACCAAAAATAGTTTTATCATTTTGCATTAATATATAAACATGTGGTAAAAAGTTTAGCTCAAATATCAATCAATATGAACTATTTTTGTGTCTTATCATTTTTACCAAAAACCAAAAACTGTATTTTCTAAAACTTGGATTTTGAATAGAAAATACGTTTTGTCCAAAACTCTTCCAAATACAAAACATGATATTTAAACACTTTGAAGCATGATGCATATGGATAGAAATCCAATATACATGAAACATATACATATCATAGTTTTTGTCTTTAATTCCAAAAATATTTTGTTAAAACACAAACCTAAAACTCATGAAATAGGTATATCAAAGTAAGTTTGTCTAAGAGTTGAAGCATGCATGTATATAGAACAAATCTAATATACATTAAACCATGTAAACTTGTTTTGATATAAAATCTATTCATGCAAACCAAGATCGGTTAAACCAAAAACCGAAAACCAATATTTAAAACGTGAAACTGTGTGTTGTGAACTTGAGCATATCATACTATTCTAATCTTTACAATTTGGATCTAAACACAAAACTAAACTATGGTACCAATGTCTTCTTGTAGAGCGCAAACTCCAAGCCGACTCGATCCAAAACTCTTTGATCCACCGAGCAAGTGCTATATATGATCTTTGACGCTCGGACTCTTGAATCAACATGTGAAAGATGTGTGGAAGCTTTCACCAACTAATAACTTGATTAATGATCTGAAACTAAATAACACAAGATTATTAGTATACATAACTACATGAGTTAATCATCATCAAAACTAGAGTGGAAGGCCTTTGGGCCAACACATATTTCATACCACATCTTCACATTTATTTAATATTAAATTCTGCTAATAATACCTCTGTTGCATGTTTCTAGGTCCGTGGTATGAAATGAAGATGAAGACCCAAAATCACCATTTAATTGGTGATTAAAGGCCTACAAAGATAACCATTGACTTTGGAGATGATTTTGTCAAAATCAGGGACTCAAAACTCAAAACTGGAGATCTAGCCGATAAGGGGACAGGAGAGGATAGCGCAACAGGCGGCGTCGCGCAGGTAGCCGACCTATAGCCGCGAAAAAGCGGCCATAGCCGCGTTTTCGCGACCGTACGGGCTCGACCGCTCCAGTACTTTGGGCCAGGGTTTGTCCTCTGGCCTCCTTTCCCCTGGTGCCTATAAATACCCCCTGGATTCTTCAGTGAGGTATATGCAGAGTATATGATAGTTTTCATCTCCATTTTGTAGTTTAGGGTAGTTTAGGTTAGTGTTCTTCTTCTTCCTCCTTTGTATTTTCTATTTCTTTTAGATCTTGTAATAAGAGAGAGAGTGGTACATGGTGAGGAAGTAAGAGTGCTTATAATAGAAGGTGACAATCTATGAAAGGTACTCTCTTAACTTATCTTTATTTTCTTCTCTAACTCCTTTTACATGTTTAGCTAATTTTTCTCTCATGGCCAACTAACTACTAACCGCTAACTTGCAAACTTCTTACTTGATAATCCACATGAATCTAATAACCTCTACTTGGCCTTGCTCTTGCAAGAGCCATTGATGGCTCATGATGATGGATCTAACACTCAAACATCTAAATCTCTAATAAGCTAACATTACTTTATTTCATACTCTTATTGGGTTTTGATGATTTAAGTGTAGCTTGCTCTGTTAGTTAAATTTGGATTTGAAAGTTAACATATGAGCCATGCTTTGTAAAGCTCTTGAACCAAGGACTAGTGATGACCAAATACATGTAAGCAACTATCACTAAGACGTTAGCATGTTAGTGGAGTCATTAGTAGTTAGTAGCCATGAGTTTTTTTATCTTTTTACTTTATTTTAGAAATACTTTCAAAAACCACAAACATTTTATCTTTTATGTTCCCACTTCTTCGTGTTTCACCGCAACTCTCTTTTTATTCTTTATTTTCTTTCTTTTGATTCTTTCAAACATTGAAGAACTTTTAACACACACGTGAATCAACTAGTAAAGCTTCTATTGCCTCCTGTCCCTGTGGATTCGACTCGTTTTAGCCTCTATGCTTTAACGGAAATATTGAGAAAGCCAAAGCACACACACTTTAAATTTTATTTCAAAACATACACTTTTTGTGCGCGGTTTCCCCCGATCATTTATGCATATTCTATTAAGGCTAAAAAAAAGGTGTGTTTTTTTTCTTGTCCCTCCCAACTCTTAGTCAAACCAATTTTTCTTTTTTATTTAGGCTAAAATAAAGATTCCTTAATAAGTTCCCTTATTTCTTACACCTTTTAGCATTTTTTTTAAGAGTATATTTTTTTTTTTCGTTCAGGAGGTTTTTTTTTAATAAAAGGAAAAGAAAGAACGTTAGCACTCCCCATGCCTATCTAATGCATTGTCCTCAATGCTAGTCATGTAATGCAAATGCAACAAATAGGGGAAAGAAAAAATATCACCGTCTCCGTTGACTCGGGCCGGCCAAGTGCGAATAGGCTAAGGGAGAGGGAGAAGAGAGTAAAAATAGGCGTAGAAAAAGAAATTTCCAAAAAGGGTATTTACAAGTATACAAGGGTGAGCATATAACAATAAGTATAAAGAACTCCTAAATTTTTTTTATTTACACTTTTTTGGGTGATGTGTGGATGGCTATGGTCAGGTGTATGACGGAGCAAAAAGACTCAGTACAATTTCAGCCTAGGACGCAGGCTTAGTGGTCAAAATGGCTTCAGTCTTTGCCCATCACTTTGAATTCTGTATATACTCTTAGGATCGACAATAACCACAGCACGTGTGGGAAGACGGTGCGCACAATGAATAGTCCTAGACTAACGAGTTTTCAACTTCCCCGCGAAATGTGAAGCCTCAAGTTGTATAGCAGAACCTTATCTCCTGGGGCAAAGTTTTTCGGTTGATAATCTGGTCATGAAAAATTTTAGTTCTGCTTTTTGTAATCCGTGCGTTCTCGTAAGCCTCATTCCGTATCTCCTCCAACTCTGAGATCTGCAAACTCTTTAGTTCACCAGTTTTGGTCAGATCGAAATTGAGTT